>JSYX01000143.1:0-55872 GCA_000787465.1 Thermomucor indicae-seudaticae
CAGAACTTGCAGGCATCGCGGATTCAGGGCCAGAAGCCTGCGTGGAATCACTAGGGAGAACGGGTCCAGGGCCAGAAGCAGGGCCAGAGGCTTCGCCAGAAGCAGTAGAACGAGGCAAAGCCAAGTCGCGCGGCAATAGATCTTGTTTCTTGGACGGGTCCATGACAGTTTGACACGAGATAGGTACAAGGAACGTAGAGGTTGGTGCGTAGCAGCAGCAGCCAACGTCTGCATTACTTTTATTACCAAAATTGAAAGCCAGATAGCTGGTCATTAATCATTACTGCATGGCAAGCTCAGACTGTGAAGTGCGCCTGAAGACAAGCTTCAGAAGACAGCACAGGTTTATATTGTTTGGACGTTCAACTGCGGCGCAATGCGGTCACATACTCCTGTGATGGAGACACTTCCTTCAAGTAAGTGTCCAAATGTAGTACTGCTGACCTCAATAATCGTTGACCCCTTCTGACGGTTTTGAGTGCACGGTCCTGCGGGCTTCAAACGGCGTTCTGTAGTTATTGTTTCTGACACTGCCGTTTTGTCCACCATTGCGGCTTTTACTGTTATTTTCGTATATATACGACTCCTGTTATTGGTTGTTTGTGTACAATACAAGCAAGATTTATGTAAAGCAAAGAAACATGAGATGATCTTTTACTTGAGGCAGTATGGACGACATTGTCTACCGAACAGCCAGCCAGGCGGTTGTTACTGTTTATACCGACCCCAAGACGAGGACTGTTTATTGATCCGTTCACTTAACTAGTCGTATTATAAATGAACGTCTGTTCCATTACCATTAATATACCAATTGAGCAGTCAACGTTCCGTCCCGCTATCCAGTCATTAAGTATTCGAGTAAATATGTATAGCCATTCATTATCGAAAACACTGTACAGGGTTTATGGTTTTCTATATATTAGCATCATTGCTGTAGCTTTAGAACACGTCGGTCGATTTCGGCTGCCAGATTCTTGGTCGATGCGCTCCAACTGTTTACTATCGTTTGGAGCACATCAGCCAAATTCGTCTTTGAATCCTAACAAAATTGAGCGTTAAGTAGCATCCAGGTAACATGACTGTGACAGAAACCAAACCTTTTTAAAGTATTCGAGCGCAAAAGCGCTATTAAGCAGATTGCTGGCCATGTCCCTCTGTAGCTGCGAATTGAACAGATCAACTCCTTTGCGTACTGCAGTTTGAAGCTTTGACAACGTTTGCTTAATGGTCGATTGCAGTCGGGATAAACTGTCAAGCTAGAATTCTCTCAGTCAGTGAAAAGCCATCGCATAATTGAAGAAGACACGTTACTTACCAGTACGTCATTGTTTGCATTCTCAGCAGCTTTCCGTCTGGCATCTTTGCTTGTCAAGCTGAGTGCTCGATGGATCATTTCTATGAGCACAGAGCCATAGTTGAAAGCCTAAATGGATGTGCGCGTGAGTTTCGCGGTCGACTTTACAGTACCGGATTGTTTGTCACCTCTACTGCGATGGAAACCGCATGGAAAACGTGCCATGACACTTCAGCACCGTCAAAGACTACGTCGGTAAATACTGCGACGAGCATTACTACTTTGGTGTGGAAATATCAAGGACATATCTTTGAACGCTTACATTCATTTTCCAGCGTTTTGCTTGCCGAGGTGAGGATTTCTGCAGCCTTCAAGGAATCTGAGGCCAAGGAGTTAGTGAGTGGTAAAGTCAACTTTATCTTGCAAGTAAGAGAACTCACTGGCTTTTCGTGATTCGGCGTCCTTGACCAGGACTAATGCCGAAGCGAGTTGCTTCACGTAGGTCGCTAGCGACAGCTCTTTTGCAGTTATCTGATATTCATGACGATTTTCAGAAAGATTATCCCCCATTCCCCTTGCATCCCCGCTTTCGTACCTCTTGGGCAGTTTCTGGTCGCTCAAGGAAAGAAGAGAACTTCTCAACCAAGGAATCCAATGATCCGCCTTTCGCATCGCAAACCGCGCTCAGAATACTCAAGATGTAAGAGAACGCTTGAAGCCATACTCTCTAGGTATGAACAATGAGACGATCAATTCTAAGCAAGAAGCGTGCGCAAACAAATCACTTTTCACTTACGCCCGTGCTTTTTGTTGCTTTGAACAATTCTTCGGCCCTTGGACTGCCTTCAGGATTGCAATTCAAGAACACTTTGAAATCTCGGTTATCCGATTCCGCGCTAATAGCAGCATCTGGTAATCCAATACAGATTAGCATAAATACCGGTTTGGTGGGCTTGCGCCGTGTGCGGCGGCTTTTTACCGTCAAACTTGAGCTTGGAGACATCAAGCTCTTGGAAGTACTGAACGGCGTATTTTGCTTGGAACGATGAGCGGAGAGCGTCGAGGCGTATCAATTCCACGTTTGTTATTGATTGCTGTAGGGATGATTCCAGACGCCGTCGAAACTCGATAAACTCTTGTATCTGTAGCGAGTAGTTTTGCTCAGTATATTGCGGGGTACACCAATCTTTATATCACACAGATTACCTTTGAAAATGTACCATATTGGTAAGCTTTGACAAGCATCTCGGGCGTCTTTTTTATTACACGTTAGTTAAAGCTTGTATAGTACATGATATTTCGCGTTACTCACCTCGATCTCGTTACTCCTATAAATCATGAGAGATTCAGATAATACACTTTCGAGTTCCTCGGTGCAACCAAGAGAGATAAACCGATCCGTAAAATAGTGTCTTTTTTGCTCTTCTTGTCAGGGCAGTTGTAGATATTCACGAAGGCCACAAACTTACGTCATGGTGTCATACTGAATTTGCTTAATATCCATGGTACGGAATATCTGCATCGGTCGCTTGTAGACACCTTTTTTTCTCTGACATAAGCAACCCCAATGGAACAATGCCTCATTCCCCTGTCCACTTACCCAGCATAGCGTACAGTCTAACGAGCGTTAATTTGATATGGAAATTGTACATACTGCGAAGCAACGCTGTCTCTAGGAAGCATATTGCTTGTATCAACAGACTAGACTGTTTGTGTGCGCGGTAAAGATCAAGTAGTACATGGCTTGAGAGCAAGACAAAATCATCACCGTACTGGTTCTCGGTTTTTTCTAGTCCCTCGCCTATAGAGCGACAGTCAACCAACTCATCCAAACTTTGATAGATATGAATTACTTACCCAAAGGAAGTGCGTCTTCGTACGAATGCCACAAGTCATTCACAAGCTTCAAACCCTCTTCTAGAGAAAGTTCAGAGTGTAAACCTAGGAACCGCTCGATTTTGCGGATATTGATGGTCTTCTGAACAGCCTTTATCCGGTCGGCCTGATAATTGTGACATTAGCAATTCGCAAGTGACTACAGTTCGAGGTTTACCTTTTCTTGAGGCGTACCGATGGTCGCTTGCAGATCTTTAATGAAAGCCTCCTTCTCTGCGACATCGACACGTAAAAACGATACATAACTCTGTATGTCTTCAAAGCAGCATGCCTTGGAGCCAAACTGCGAAAAGTAAGAGACAATGTTGGCAAGCGCTCTGCTGTCGTCTTTAGAGAAAAGGCCATTCAGTTTTCTAGGGACGTCCTCGGATACATGCAAATATGTATATACCTCCTTTCTGCATTTTGCGCAAGCGATGATCCAGCTCCAACTCTGCCAGAAATGGACCTCGCTTCAAGACCGCAGCGTTCCGTGCAGACTCCTTCAAGTCTTTTACGAGCTGATACGCCTGCTCGACAATCACAGCACCAGAGGAGGAATCACCATCTGCCACCAGAGCCTCGACTGCGTCGAAATAGGCACGCCAGCTGATCCAGTCGTCTGAATTCTCTTGGCGCAGAGCTTGTTCGGATGACTTGAGGACTTCCGTCCACTTTTGATTAGCGAGAAGCAGTTCCGTCTTGATTTGTCGCACTTCGGGATCTCGCAGGGATTTTTGACCGAGTGGGGTATCCTGCAACAAGGCCAAAGCCTGCTCATTTTTCTTTTGGTCGAGTAGAATGAGAAGATAAAGTCTTATATGCTCCACTTCCTCGAGTCGTCCTTCCTCTTGGGCTTTGGCCATCATCCGTTCTGCAAGTGTATAAGACAGACTTGAATTTTTTCCCTTCAAACAGATCAATCTCTCTCTCAAACATGTATGTAACCCATTCTCTCTCTCTTACTTGTAGTGCCAGGGACATGATTGCCCAGAACAGATACTTGTTTTGCTTAAAGGTTCGATGCAACTTTAAGGCCGCTTGTTGTTGTCCCTTGTAATCGTCGTTGCGGACCATGGCCATAAACCAGTGGTTGCCAAACTCTTCGTTTTTCGGTTGCTGGTTCGCGGCGTTTTCGTATAGTTCTACCACAGCACTGTCTGTAGAAAGATTAAGAGACACGTACGCACACTGCCCAAGAACAACGTTCTTTTTTTTCTCTTACGTTCGCCGAGTTCACGGTAAGCCATAGTGATCGCTTGCAAAGTGGCATTGTCCGTCGGAACAGCTTCCTTGACTTGTTGACAAAGTATTCTTGCTTCATCGTCTTTGCCGGTTCTGATTAGTACAACGGCCTTGAGAGCCTATATACGAAAACCGCGTTTTCATGATTTCTGTGATTTCAAAGACAACATAGGGTGCTTCTTCTTACCTTGATCAGCACCCAGTCCGGGTTCTTTTTTAAGAGCTTGTTGGCGAGCTGCAGAGCTTGTTTGTGCTGGCCGTCGTCAATGGCCTCTGTAAGCCTATAAAGTAAGCACCTCCCTCTTGTAAATGAAAGCACCTTAATTGCGTACCATACAGAGGTCGTAACTTCTTCTCCGTAATGTAGTCCAGCACCATTCTCTTCGGCTCTGAAACCAGAAACGCACGCGTTACTCTACCAAAAAAATTTGGCTCAGCTCTTCCCAACGTTCGGAAAGGCTACCACTCAGATACATGTATGCATTGTTGCTCTGCTTATGCTTATATTGAGCTCTCAGGAACCTATGACAGAGGCTGCGTAACTCATAAACATGGATGACAGCTTTGAAGTTCTATGGTCTTTGAAAGAAGCGGTAGTTATTACAGCAGCTGCCAAGGCAAAAAAATCAGGACCATCTTGCCAGACTACAATCAGTACGCAATAACCGGTCATCAGTTGATGCTTTCCAGGCGGGCACACAGTAAAACCTCTGTAGCATAAACATAACGGAAAATAGTGGCTTTCTGAGAAGCTTGTTTATTGAACAGTATCAATGCTATACACAAAGCATGTTCTTCATATGTTAATTAATTATACCTGTATCCGCGACCATTAGACGTGGTCTTATCCGGTCATAAAGCCGTGTAGTCGGCATCCTTACTGGCGCGTTTGACGTCCACTCGGATGATTATTTTTTTTCCACATCTGTACTCGCAGAGACTTCCCACATGGCGT
The DNA here is from genome assembly GCA_000787465.1 of Thermomucor indicae-seudaticae. NCBI lineage: Eukaryota > Fungi > Mucoromycota > Mucoromycetes > Mucorales > Lichtheimiaceae > Thermomucor > Thermomucor indicae-seudaticae. Next base: position 5,370 of record JSYX01000143.1, read on the forward strand.
CTCAATTGATTAAGTTTCGTATAAAGTATGTATGACCGGTTGCTACCCCTTGTATAACACTTCGCCTTCGCTCATATGCACTGCAATTGAGCAAAGGTGGACATGTGACTTTCTCACGACACTGTTTGTTTCATCACTGCGTAACGACGTGCCCTGTCAAAGGCCTTTACGTTCCAGACCCCACATTGATACAGTCTTTTAGCAAATGAATGGCGCATGTTTGTAAGAATTTGGCGCACTCTGTCGTGTTAAATTTCTACAAACATATGCTGGTGGGAACAAAAAAGGGGCATGGGCGCTAGTCCTGAAAAGGAGAGCGCCACCGGCTATAAAAGCAGCTGCTCGTTCTTCCTTCTCTTTCTCTTTCTTTTCTTCTTGGCTCACAACGATACCTGCGGGTAGGCCATGCGTACCCGCCAGTTTATGACTAGGCATGCTCTGGATATATTGGTACCAGCTTCGAACAGCAAAAGGTCGTCTGGCCTTGTAGATCTGAACAACCGAGCCCTTCAACATCGTTCCGCAGCTTGGCCTGGCCTGATACATACATATGCGTTATTCCTGTAAGGATGCACGCCGTGGTTTCACTCACAGTCGATCAAGGAAGGTAAGCATTCAATTGTTCTCATTTTACCACTTCTCCAGGTATCGGCCCTCCCAAGCTGCAACTTATAGAACGCGGCTATTGCATTTTCATGCACACTTTTGGCTAGGTTTTCCATCTTATGCCACCACCGTAGGTACGACTTGGACTGGCGTTCGCGCGACATGGTACAATGGAAGCCCCGCTTTTTCTAGGGGACAGGACATTCCAAAGTAACAACCAAGTGATGACGGTGCTTACTTTCATTTACGGATCGTTTCCGTGGTGCACAATGCTTGTGGATGGTCACTACATGATACTTGCGCTAATTTTAACCCTGAAAAAAGCATCTAAACTCGGCAGGTTGCCGCTTTTCATGGCAGCGCCCTTTCCATGAAGAGCGTCATATGTCTTGTGTTCAGGGTTATTGTTGAAGAAACCTTCATCGCTCAGTTGCTGAACGACCACTGCGATCCGCAAGCAAAATTATTCGTCTTACCAGAGTTCGAAATCATAAGAGTTTAGTAATAGATGGTAAGGATGCAAGCACAATTATATAGCGCATGGGGTTATATGGTTGAAAGTTTTGCTTGAATTACAAATAGATATCCAGGACGAGAGGGGAGTAAAGTCTCTTCTTTCTGTTGACTGGTTGATTGATAATTATGTGAAGATCACCATGGGGACCACGGTTTCTCGGATAGACGAGCCGAGCATGTTTTCGTCTTTCAGGTAATCGAGCGGAAACATGACCAAATGACCTCTGACTTGGCTCAGTCGCGCGGCAATTTCTTTTGCAGACAATTGCGTATTGTGCATTACGTGGCCATGGGGAGTTTTTGTGGCATCAGGTACAAACTGTCGATGCTGTTCGAATGTATGAACTGTGTCATCCGGCACACAGTGGAATAATTCACGGTATATAAGGCTGTTGGCTTCAGCCGTTTTTCTCCAGATATCGTAATAGCAATGATCAGAAAGGGGATCAAGGACTGCGGCAGCCTGAAGAGCCAAGTGCTCCATTTCGGTACGCTTAGACCTTCGGTCACTGTCCAGTACTTGATCTGGGCGGTTTGCTTCAATGGCTTGAATCAGCTCTTCGCTTGAGCCCACTTGGTCGAGTCGGCTTGAGGAGAAGGATGTGGACATGGCTGTCGCGGTTTTCATATCTGCATCTGGTTTCATCAAAGAAGACCAGTCTTCAAAATCTAGTAGACCAAGATGTTCCCTCCAGAGCTGCATTCTTAACGAATGGGCAAACTTGGCCGCCTTGTACTATAACATACAGTCAGTGCGGTTGATGGCAAAGAACCAAAAATAGCAGAACTCACTTCTTTGCCGTCCAGATAAGAAGGGACCATCTCGGTATCTTCGATCAACATAGCCACTTCAGAGTCTCGATTGCCGAGCATTGATCTACAGTAAACAATCGAGAATTAGCAACAAACGCTATACACCTATCACACGTTTGCTTACCTGTCGTTGACGTTGGCTACGTTGAATACAATGCCTTCGTTTTAATCATCATGCCAGTATAAATTTTCGTATTCTTGAGCTTACCTGATCCGATCAGTACGATACGATCATCAACAATCAGTAGCTTATCGTGGATATATATAAGCTCGCTGACAAAATGTTCGCGTTCTTCGGCCTCGCCAATCGTCGTCCCGTTAGTGCCGCTCACGCTTGAAGGACTATCACGAGGACTGCCACTACCCTGACCAGTGCTTGAGCTGTCGCCAGGACACTCGTCTGCAGTGGCCTTTTGATGTTCTTCATCATGGAATGCAGCACCACTGTCAGTCTTTTGTTGTTTTCCATAATCTCGAGAAGTTCGCGCTTGATTGTTGTTGACCTTCTTGGTGGTAGGAACCAAACAATCCCAATTACGGAGACTGTACCACCCAATGTAATCTTCAGGGTTGATTCCAGCTTCTTGCAGTTTCTCTATAATAGAGTTACCGCCTCTTGATATAGATACGTATTCAAAATGCATAACGTTTCTGAGAAATCAAACATAAATCTTCATATATACTACCTGTGTTTTTTTGCGTGGGACTTACCGGGCAGAATAGGCTTCACTGGAAGCCAAGTCGCCTTCGAAAGCAGGTATTAAGGGGATTAGGATGAAGATTTTGAACTTTTCACCTTTGGCGTGAGCTTGTTTAATACGCTCGACCATCGCTTGTGCGATTTTGTTGCGCAAGATTTTATCCTGCTGCGTTGTGGCACTGACTAAACAGTTCTCCTATTATTAACATGGCAAGTAAAAAAAAAGAAAGCGTACTTACTAAAGAACTGGTTTTCTATGTAAACAAAGTGCTTGGCTTTGGATATGCATTCCATATAGGCATTATAAATAGAGTGCTTCAAATTTCTTTGTCAAGTCATCTGTCAAAACATCGTCCTTGTTTTTCTCTCGTGTGCGCTTACTTCTCGTTCAATACCCGAACTCCATTGGGCTGAGCTTCGCAGTAGTTGAACTCGACAAGAGCCTCTAAACTTGCTTTCGTCTCGGGCAGCCACATATTCGCCTTTAGGCATCAAAAAGGGCACTGTTGTACGATGCATGCCTTTGTTTGACTTTAAAAAGTTCCAGCGCTGGATAAAATGACGTGCAATGTCGCGCGCTATGGGCCCAACCTAGTACAAGACTTAGGACACTCCCCTGTCGTTATTTATACAACTAGCTTACGACACCAATGGTAACGTCATGCCACGGCATTCTGGGTGTCACCTCTCTGTCGACAAGGGTACGATCGTGCTGGACCACTTTTTAGAAATGAAACGCGTGGTCAGTATTATGTTCATGGTCGGATAAAGTCGAAAAAGATACCATCAGCAAAGTCTTTCACGCGTGGATTTGAATAGTCTTGGCCAGGAAACATAACATAGTCATGACCCAGCGCAGGATGATCAACCAATTTGTGCTCGTGTGTGTCCCATCGACTGCATAAATATTATCTATCAGTTTAATGCTACATACGATTCTTATAGATGCTGAACTCACCCATAGCACAAATCCAATCCTCCGATGAACGCTAGGCGGTTGTCTACAATTACCATTTTCTGGAGACTGTTTAGTAAGTTCGCTATACTTTATTAGCCAATGCTGCCTACGGTACCTCATGATGCGACCAGAATAAGACAGTATTGTCGATGGATCGATGGTCAGGATGCCGTTGGACTAGAAACACGTAGCATAAGTAAGGTTTGATATTATTATCAGAGACGTTGGTTGCTTACCAATAATATTTGGATGCAAACTTTGAAGCCAGCGCTTGGTATGAGCCGAGTCAATCGTGAGAGCTACCTGCATTTCCTTGTACACTATGATATAAATCATGACACCTTCGCGTGCCTTCCTTTGCAGTAGCCTATCAATACGAAAGTCTTCATTCTTTTCTGGAGGCCGTCGAAGGTACTATCCGCAAAAAGAATGTACTTTAGCTTCAATGAGGTAACAGCCAATACATAATCAAGGTTTTTTATACATACCAATTCAGGTGATAACCACCAATCTGCAATATAAATCTCTGACTTGGCCGACAAAATGGCTTCTGCAACTGCGTTAAAGTGATCTGTGAAACGAGCCCATTATTACTACTATCTTTTCATTTTTGTAGTCGTTCCATAGCACTTGATTTACCTTCGCCGTCCACGAACCATTTCACTTTGGCACGATGTCGGATAGGAGCAAAGGATCCGAACCGATGATTCTTAACCCAAGGACTTTCTTGTTGCACTTTTTTGATACTCTTCATCCATTCGTCAACCTGTCTCCTGCTTCCCTTGATTGTGATTCGGCGGAACTTGTTTTCCAGGATGATATGGTGATGGTATCGACCTAGTAGTCCCGGTGTCTTGTCTGTTACATAAAAGCTCTTATCCAACAGAAACACATCCGTTGGAGAAGTCGAAGCGATATCCTCGCAAAAAGCGATGTACCTGTATATACGCAAACTGTTAAACATACAGGGCCCTGCAGAGACAAGTATGTCATAGATAATAGACACTTGCGAATCTCGCAAAATAACCCATTCTTTCGTCCACCCTTGCCTTCGTAGCAAGTGGCAAAACCAGGGAGTGACATAACGCACACGGTTTTCCAAATACCCTTCTTTGCCTTTCCAGCCCATATCCTGCACTATACTGACGGCTGAAATCTCAAGGAACTCGCAAATATCATAACTAACCAACATGTGAGCTCTTTGGAGCAGCTCGTGCAAGTAATTGGTTAATGCAATTCGTCTGTTCAATGCAACTTCCTTTTCTTTTTCCTTGTCGCGGTCCTCTTCATTGTGTATACCGATCGTTGTCTTTGCTGTCTCGATCAAGCTTTTGAGCTGACTGGGGAAGCTTGGTGGTTCAGGTACATTAGCCGATAACCTTGATTTGAGTTTTAATGCATAATGGAGGCTCATAAAGTCCGCAATCGTCCTTCGAATAACCCATTTGATGTCCCCATATTGAAGTTCGATACGAAACACAAGATGATTGATGTTGTAATAATTAATCAACTCGGAATCTGTCACGGCAACCTTTTGTTGATGCCCTCAGTAAATAACTTTTTATCGCGGCTAGTAACCCATCCCACTTACCGATAGAAAGGGTAGCAGAATGGGAGGCTTGAAAGAGAAGAGGAAAAATTGAGGTTACAACGTGCTAGAAAAAGGGGAAAGCACATCTTACCAATCTGCGTCCGCGCTCATCTGTTGACAGCGCAATAAATGGCGGTTCAAAAACCGGTTGGCAATAGGGGGCTAAAGATCTGTTTGAAACATCGAAAACTTGCCGAGGATGGGCAGGCAAGCTGTGCAAGTTTGAGATCAGACGAATCTTGTCGAGTGTTTTGCCCCATTGAAGGCGTGCATGATGACGCTCCGGTCTTTGCTCAGACCCTTCATCATCCGCTGCAGTAGTGTCCATCCAGGCAACAGGACGTGGCTCAGTTAATATCTTGCTTTGTTCATTCTGCTCCGCCTCTGGATGAAAAGGCTTCTGAAAGTAATTTTGGCCTTCGGCTTCGCCGCCTTGAGACGGCTGTCGAGTCCTTTCCAGATCGTCAGTAGAAGGCAACGCATCCTCAGTGTCCTCGTTTCGCACCGGGTGCAATTCGTGGGCTTCTTCTTTCCCAACGTCGTCCGCATTTTCTGATTGGCTGGATAAATCCACTTCGTGTCGTTTAGCTGCTGCTGTTGCTGCTGCTGCTGGACGCCTACTGCCATGGTGTAAGCGAAGGATATCCAGACTTCCGCCGTCGGAGCCCATGGACGACAATCGCTCCCTGACACGATGCCACTGTGCTCTCGGATCGAATGGTTGCGAGGATGTGCTTACGGGTTGGTGTCGTCTGGTATGTCGCGAAACGCCATTGGGGGGTTGTCTGCTTTCTGGTGACACCGGGGACATGAGATTATCGTCATCACCGACTATACCGTTGTTGTCGCCATTGACTTGTCGCTGGTTCCCAATGTGGCTCTCCGAGTTAATCGCTGCAGCTGCGTTGGTTTGCAGCTTCCCTTTTTGCGCAAAATAGTCGGCCGTGTCGCGAATAGGTGTCGACATGGCAGGACTACTACAAGAGGGAAAGGGAAACACGAGCTATCCGGATGGCTAAAAGGAAAATGCGGAATTTATTGCTCCTTTAACAGTAAGCACACAATAACTGCCGCGGACAAAAGCATTCAGTAAAACAGAATGCTATATTCCTTTCTTGTACAGTACAGTACAATACAATGTCACGCTTATTTACCGCAAACAAGCTTTTGCAGCATTGTTGCTCTTTGAGCACTTGACTAGCACGCTGTACTCTTTGCCAGACAGAAAGAGGGAGAACAGTATACTAAGTGCTTCTACTGTCGTACATTAGATAATCTGTAGTACCAGATAGATTGCTCCGATAAAACACTCAAATATCCGATATTGAACACAATAGGGTACGATTAGCAACCAACATAATCATCGAGAAAACTGCAGCATATTGTAATTCGTCGGGTCGTCGGACCAACAAAGCCCGATGCCTTAAACGAAAACAGAGTGGTGCTACGATTGAAAAGGAGTTCTGTCAGAGAAGTGCGTTACTTGAGTTGACACGTCAACCAGCAGAGATTACGAGTCGAGTCAAGCCGAGTCAAATTTGCCCTTACTCGAACTCGACTCGAACGTCAGAATAGACGTAGTCATAGTCCTAGGCCTGTACCTGGAGGTCATTAAAGTAATTTGGTTTCCTGCAAACCTCAGTTAGCGATTACTTTCAGTGGGCTGCGGAAGGGGTATTAGTTCTCTATCCGCGGTTTATTCACGGGAAAACAGAGAGAATTCACTGTTTCGTGTCTGCGCCAAGCGTGGTCCTAAACCTTCGCTACGCGACGTTACATCGGCTGGCCTTTTAACGCCTAGTGAGTCATATATTCATCACAAGAGAAAAACTTTGCCCCAGTACTCTTGTCCTAAATCAGCCCCTTTGTCTGGACTTCTCATTCCCAAACAAAAGTCCTAAGATGGTGTCTCCAACCGACGTTTAATATCGAGGTAAAACAGCTTCTCGTTGGTACAGAGTGCCAGCGCTCTCCTTTCCCGCCAGTGAATTTCAGGCCAGCACAAAGCCTGCTTTTGTACGCGCAAAACTCCTGGCTGCAAACCTTCAAAACCTGTACGCTACATATCTAGGCAGTCGTAAGCAGTCAAAGCGAAAAAGGGAGCTGGCAGCAGACAGGCTAAACCCAAACTTCTGTTGCAACCGACTGCGTGCTCTTCATTGAACGGAATGGTACGATTTGATCTCGCGTTGATCAAAAGAAAAGGACCATTTTTAACGTACTCGCACATTGCAAATAGCCTAACGAGTCATATACACGATCATTCAAGCCAACATTGTCAAGCAAAGGTACGAACATGGAGAGGGAGAGGGGCAACGCAGATTGATTCAGCTGCACAAATCGCTTTAAAAGATGCAATCTTGGAACCCGACATTTACGATGCTGTGATGTTGCCTTATCTTCAGCAAGGCGGCAAGCCGGTGGACGCGGTAGGACTTTTAGCAGAGTCGTACGCGGGAGTACCATCCATGATAAACGCCGCAGCCGACTGTGCCAGCCAAATGGGTCTGGATCCGCAAACGATACTGCTGGATACCATCAAACGGGAATTGATAACGCATTTCGATCCACGCCGGGTGGACGAAGCCTTGGCGGGAAAAGAGGTCTGTCTCGATCCGGAAACTTTCTGCAGGATTAACTGAACTTTTTATTATCAGATCCCGTGGTTGCAGAAGCTTATTGGCGACGCACAATGGCGCAAACTTATATACGATTTGCTGAAACAGCATCCTCGTTGCGAGTTCTTGAATCAGGCTGTTTTGGTAAAAGAAAAAAAGACAACTGGAGCACAGCGGAGGAGGAGGATGTTAACAGATGCGCTCAAGGAAATATCGCGTGCCGGCTATCAAAACGAGGTGGCTAGCCTCCGTACAGCTTCAACATACGTCGAGATCTACAGCTGCATCCTTAACGATGCGTTGACGCACATGATGGAGAAGGACGATATGGGGTTGCAAGACGAGCTGTCTAGCTTCGTAGTAAGTAGTTACTGACCTATTGAGAATTCGAATGCGCACCCACACTGGCTATAGCGAGTGTGCTGTGAACAAGAAGGAACCTACTTGTACGCACAAGCTCTGATCGGGAAACTCTATCAAGATTTCAATGCTGCAGCGTTCGCAAGACTGTCAAAGGAGCTGGAACGTGCAGCGATCGCAAAGGGCCAGTAAGTAGTATCTGTCAGATACAGCCAAGTTTTCAGTTACGAATTCTTCTTTTGACGTAGACAAACATTTGTTTCCCTCCTAAAAGCGTTTACAAACGGTGCACCACCGGCCTTGATGGAAGCCATGGAAGCTATTGGCGGAGCCCGACCCGTCAGACTCGGCGATATAGTGCAGGTTGAGGATGATGGATAACAATGTTTTCTGTACATGTTCAGCTTACCAAAAAGGTTAGTTATATAAGCTTTATTCGTCTGCGTCGCCGCCGCCTGTTCATCACATCTGCGACTTTGACTTTATCGGTGGGTTCCTTTTTTTCCCGTGGCGACCAGGCTCTATATGTATAATAATGCGGATTGTTCTTTATAGAGAATCTGCTTCGTGCGATCTATGTGCCTGGAGGTACAGGCGCTAACTGGAAAGAAGAGACGGTCGACCAAGCAATTTTTATTATTGCATATGCTACGTCCTTTAACAGTACTGAACCTGACGAGGTATGTATGGGACTCTCAGCAGAATCTCTAAATCGTTGTAGGAAAGCTGACATGGGCTGTTACTGTTAGTCACAAAATCGGATAAAGGATACTTGCGATGTGCTGAAGGACTTGTATAAGTCACTACCACAAACGTCAGGTGTTGATCTTACTGGTGCCATTGGGAGTATCCTTACAGCGATCAGGTAGGAAAAAAAGGATCTCTAATAGGCGTATGTATCTACCTATTTGCTAAGACATTGGATCTACCAGGACTCCTGTGGCATCTTTAGCAGTTTTACTTTGGATCGAATACCTATCTATTGAGACGCCGTACTATGAGACATTCTACCGCTCCGCCGACGTTCCCTTGCCCCATCTTCTTCTCGATGAAATTGCGCACTTGCGACCAATACAGCGGCCAATGGTCTTTCGGGTGATTAAACGATGTCTCAAGCATAAATATCAGAATTTCGCTCCAGAGATCTTGGTAAATTGAATATGTAGTCCCAGAGATAATGGACACTGATGAACTGGTTTATAACAGGCTAAGCTACAACAACGATGGGTTGAACGCTTGCTTTACCTGGTTCAAGTCCATTACACTATTCCGGTATTGGATTTCGTTAAGACTTTGACGCAAGACGGCGAAATGGACAAGAGTTTGCCGATCTACTTTCTGACAAAGGTATGTCCTGTTAGATACAGTAGGGAGGGGGGAAGCTTTGGAAGTGACCATTCTGTTTGTTTAGCTGGTACGGATGGCGCGACCTCCATATACAGTGGCTTTCATTGAACACGTACTAGCTATTATTGAGCCAATCGAAGATATGCGATACATGGTTAGAGACCTTGATGCAGCTATCAGGGAGTTTATCCGTAAGTTGACTTTTGAAAAAGAGGGGGGAAAGTGTTCCATTTCGTTAACCCGCAAGTCTTGGCAGAAAACGCATTTGTTTCTTACCAACCATTGACAGACGAACTGTGTAACAAGCTCAAGACCATGGATCAACCGAGACGTCGATATAGCTTGCAACATTGTAAATAGTCTAGTAATAACTTCATATGGAGATGTAAACCAGAGAGAGAACGATTATATGGCAAATGAACAGTAACGATGACGGTCTTTGGCTGTGGATGAGCTTAACGGTTTCATGTAGATATTTAATATTCTTTTGAGACAGAGACAGCAATGTCTCAGAGTCAGCCAGGATGGGCTGCTGTATATCGTGCTGTGTTTCGTTGACATCGGGTGACGGTGACCAGTAAGTATGTCCGTACCCATAAATCAAGGCATTCCCATCGCTTCAAGTCCTCTGCAAACCCAAGAACCGCCTGCTCATTAGAGGCCTTCCTTCCTTGCCGCGTGGGCAGGCCGCCGCAAAAGGTGCGGCATTATCCACCTCGGGAATTTCCAAAGCTCTATCGATGACGTATATTAAGACAAGATTACTAGATCGCGGTTGAATATTCGTGGGGACTCGTCAATCTGGAAGCCCAGGTTGCACGATCCAGCAACGTAAAACCTGTCGCTCATATGCGCCATGTTTAGCGCAGAATTGGCTTGCGGTTAGTGCGAATATCCGATCAACGAAGAGCAGTATCATATGGTCATTACTATGACAAGGACAGCCAGAAGAATAACCGAAGAGTCTCTTGCCTGGCAATTCTCGTAGTCAATGGGTGTCTGCTGTAAGTCGAGTTTGTCACTAGAGGAAACTTAACAGCGTATCGACTGCTGTCTAGCGGTATCCAACCTCGTTGCTTACCAATACCTGTCCATGGTGAGCATAGGATGTGGCAACACAAATGATGCATGGAGGCAATATCCGACGATCAAACATGATACCATGCATGCATATATTATACATAGCGTGTATAATATTGATTCAGTTGAATCGTGAGGTAAGGAAAAGTTATCGTTGGTTCTCGCGTGACCTTTCATCAAGGCAAGGAACAGGAACAGAAAGAATTGTTTGGGGTACAGACTGATGCACGGAGATTTGTCGCTAAGGCCAATGGGCGCACAATTAGAGAAGAGGCACCGGACTTGCAATATCGACAAGCTACTTGTACGGTGCACGAGGATCGGAAGGGTCTTTGTCCAATCAGAGCAGTGCCTGTAGTAGCGAGCAGATGCTCGAGGAAACGTTTGAGTGACAGCATAGTACATCTCGTGCTTGTGTGGTATTAGTATGATGCGGCGGCATCCTGTTTCCGAACACGACAGCAACTCGGGTTATTCCGCTCAATGGTGAGCTCCCAGGTCGTTTCGAGATGCATTATAAACTCTTCCGAGGGCCATGGAAAAGGACGGCCATCGATTTTGTCTAGCGATAAATCACATTCTGGAGACGATAAAGTAGGCTCCCGTGCAGATGTTTACACTTGTTAGATAACGGAAAGCAATTTCCCTGTTGAGCGAGAAAGCCGATAAGTGAAACGCATACAAAACAAGATCGCCTGTTCCTTTAATTGGCGTTACCGAAGGGGTCCCCAAAGAGAGAGAGAGAGAAGCGGTAAACGAAAAGGTTTAAGTTGAAGTTACACTGTGATATGAAAGAAGGTTTACAAAAGTGCAGGGCCGTCAACAGGAAATCATGCAAGAAGCAGCTTCTTCTCTGCGACAACTAAACAACAGTGTGTATATCCTTTATTTATCCCAGTACTCTCTCTCTCAAGTCCCCTTGGCATATGATCACCAAATATTTCCCTTGATAAGAGCTCCTGTGCCCTTTGATTACAAGCATCTGGGAAGGGGAAACAGCACTCGCGCTTTGGCTGTGGATTGCTCGTTCTCTCTCGATTGGACTCCGCCCAAAGATAGCAGAGAGAGGGAAGGGGCGTGCGCGCTTTGTACTCGGATGTTGCATCTTTCAGTATTAAGCTTCGTATATTTTTCCCAGAGCGGGACCGGCACGCCACCCGCCTTTTCTTTTCCTTTTCTTCCCTGTTTGTTACTCTTTTTCCTTGTTCCTGCGAGATCGTCCTACTTTCATCTCGGGACTTATGCCTCACCGTCAACAATTGCAAACACCTTCCACAACCCCGACGAGCTCTTGCTCAAAGGGCCGTTCCTGTTCCTCTGTCCCGTCACAAAAGTCAGTCAAACAGAAGGACCTACCGCCTTCCCCAGCTTCCCCACAGCGCCGTTCACCTGTTAACAACAATAAGCCAAAGGCTTCTTCGAATGGAACCAAAGCTGCGCCCGCCAAAAAGGTTCCGTTTTTTTCCATTTCTATCTGCACTTTATCTGTTATTAATCCCTGTCCAATAGGCACCTTGGAGGAGTCCAGGCAAATGGCAAATGCCGGATATCATTCAAGAAACTTGGAAACAGCGTCAACAGCAACAGCAACAACAAAAAGAAGCAGCAGCAGCAGCGGCTAATCAAACTCAAAAGTCATCTCCTCGTGCTCGCGGAGACGACAAACAACAAGCCAAGGTAAAGAAAGAACAGAACAATGGGCCCCTCCGTTTATTGTGATGATTGATTATATCTTTGTTATTGGCATCAGCGCCCCTGGATTCCAGTAGGCAAATCGCCATCCATCATTCCTCTTCCTCCACCACAACGCGTTATCAACAACACATATATCCACGATAAGATCAAGAAGAAGACGGACAAGCAGCAGAAGCGTCACCCAGAGTTTGAGGCCAAGGTCCGCAAAGTGTTGCCACGTTCCAAGATCATGGACTTCAATCCCCACGTGCATTATATGGCGATGGCAAGGATAGGCAGCGGGTAAGGTTTTTTTGTTTACGTGCACAAGCCCGCCTCCTCGCTCATGAGTCCATATGCAGAGCCAATGGTGCAGTTGTGCGTGCGACGAAATACAAAGGACCCGCCAACAAGAGTCAGGTGGCCATCAAACGCTGCCTTATTGAAGATCACGACACAAATCATCATGCCTATGTCCTTCGTGAACTCCGAATCATGGGCTGCTTTAACCACCCTAACCTGATCCAGCTCAAAGAAGCCGGGATGTGGGGCGATGATCTCTGGATGGCCATGGAACTGATGCAGTGCTCGGTCTTTAACTTGCTCTTTAACACAACCTGTGGTCTCTCTGAGGCGTTCACAGTCCGCATCGCAAAGGAGGCAAGCATGTGCTTTTGTTTATTTATTTATCATGAGAAAAAGAACTCACATTCCTCTCTCTCTCTCTCTATTAGTGTTTGGAAGGGCTTATCTATTTGCATTCCAAAAATTATATGCACAGAGACGTAAAGTGTGAGAATATTTTGCTTGGCCGAGACGGTCAAGTAAAACTAGGTAAACAAGTCGGTCAGCCCAACTCTAATCACGGGAACTAATGCACAATCAGCCGACTTTGGTCTTGCTAGCCCACTCAACAAAACAAATAAGGCTCGTTTGGGTACAGCCAAGGTAACGAAATGATTCCATTAGTCCTGATGGCAACTGTTGCTAAGAGAGCGGATGGCGTAGTGGATGGCACCCGAAGTGATTGCTGAAGAACCCTACACCGAAAACGTGGACGTCTGGTCCCTTGCGATCACCATGATTGAAATGATGGATCGCGTTCCTCCTCTTTATCACCTTGACGACAACAGAATGATTTTCAGCGAGATCTTGTATGGTCGTCCGCCTACATTCTCTTTCACCGTGCCTTCTCGTGGCATGAACGATCTTGTTAAATGGATGCTTGAGCCCGATGGTGAAAAGAGACCCTATCCTCGTGATGTCCGATCCGTAAGTCTTCTTTCTGGTGGCAGTCAGTATTACTTTGCTAACCTAGTTAATACAGCGAATTAAGCAAATGGTCCTTGGTGGTCAGTTGCAATGCGCCAAGCAATCTGAACTGGCTGCCCGCGTACAGGAAGTGTTCCCCCACGGGCTCTAACCAACCCCAACACGCACACACAAAAGCCCCCCTTTTCTGTATATATGCAAGTGTTTTCTCCCGCCCATTACTGTTGTACATATTTGAACGGTGTACGAGTTCAAATCTTTATATCTGTTACCCACACCAAAGGAAATGTACCATAAGAAGAAAAAGAATGCCCAAGTTTGGTCTATCTGATATATAAATTACATATTTATGGCTATCAAAAAGTATTAACATTGATGAAAGATGGGGAGCGGGCTTAAGGACCGTAGAACTCGGATTTCTCGATGGATCCTCGCGAGTATTGCTGATGGATTGCGACGTCGGTTGCAGACACGGTGTCGTGCAGACTGGCAGCCGGAGCACCCGCGACCACGACGTCTGGGCCAGCCGCGTCCTTCTCGTCCTCCTCTGTTGATTCATCAAAGTCGTATTCGTCCTCGTACCAATCAAACGGCCGACCATGAGCCTTGGCCCACAGATAGCGCATCCAGACTGGCGCGAAGGAGCGGCTAAAGACGGCGGACCACCAGTTTTCGCGCATGGTATAGTCAGGGTGTACTCGTCCAAAGGTCGCCTTGTCCAGCAAGAAGATGAACCCGTTAATGACAATGTAACCGACGATGCCGCCAATCATGCCGTAAGCGATCGAGTAAGTGAATGGCATGACTGTGAAAGTGATGAAGGCTGGGATGGCGTCGCCCGGGTAGTCCCAGTTGATGTTGCGCACACTCGAGGCCATCATGGATCCGACGACGATCAGGGCCGGACCTGTTGCCCACGGCGGGAAACTGGCAAAGATGGGCGAAAAGAAGATGGAGATGAAGAAGCCGAATGCGACCGTCAAGGCCGTGATACCGGTGCGTCCGCCCTCGGCGATACCGGCACCGGACTCGACAAAGGCTGTGCAGGGCGAGCTGCCGAAACAGGCACCGACAATGATGCTGGTTGCGTCGGCCATGAAGGCAAAGGTCGAGTGCTCAAAGTCGCCTGACTTGTCTGTGAATCCACCGTAACGCGCCATCGAGTACATTGTACCCGTTGTGTCGAGAATATCGACGTACTATCATACACCGTGTCAGTGATCATCCATGGTATCAAACAGATAAGAGAGCTTACCAAGAACGTAATCAAGGCAATCCAGATCTCACGGGATGATAGATCAAACTTGAATTTACCAAGAACACTTTAAATGTGAACGAGTTTAGTGGCAACACTGCGTTTCCCCGGATTACTATCTACTCACGTGTTGATGGGATGGATCGTGACGACCTTCTTAAAGTAATCAAACATCATATTGCCAGAGTCGGTGTAGGGGAAATAAGTGACGTAGCTGACACGAGGCCATGAAGTGATAGAAATGAAGATGATGCCGATCAGGATGGCGCCACGGACTCGGAACATGGTCAGGATAGTCATGATGAGCAAGCCCAAGATACCCATCCAGAGTGTGGGTGATTCCATTGTATGGCCAGTGCATGCTCCAGTGGTGGGGTCCTTGTACTGACTCGGACAACCACCTAGAAAGGCCGGGGGGTTAGCATCTACAAAAGAGGGGCCATTTGCAACAAAACTTCTTACCAAGCGTGACCAGCGTTGCACTATCAGCACCGACAAGACCGATACCAGCGGACGACTGCAGGCCGATAAAACAGAGGTACAAGCCAATACCGACACCCATGGCGACCTTGATACTCATTGGGATAATACGCGCTAACCATTGTCGAATGCCCAGAATCGAGAGGATCAAAAAGATAACACCCTCAATGAGGACAGCGGCCACTGCGGTTTCGTAAGGTACTTTGCCGGAACCGTGATAACCCACGACGGTATACGCAAAATAAGCATTCAGGCCCATACTGTGTGAAAGGAAAAAGATCAGATCATTTTTTCGATGGGCCCATGTGTGTAATTTTTTTTGGTTACCCAGGAGCCAAACCCAGAGGAAGATTAGCAGCAACACCAATAAGAACAGATGCAATCATGGACATGATGGCGGTCGCGATAATCATGTCCAACTTGACCTGAAAAACGCAAGCGCTGTAATCCGGGTTATTGTCGCAGGTTGGGTCGGATTCGGTGGGTGTGCAAACACAAGGTCCGCCACTTTCGCTGATAATTGTGGCGTTGACCGAGATAATATAAGCCTGTTATGGATGGTTCGTATATGAGCAGAACTTTTTGTGCAGGCTGCATGCATTTGTTACCATGGCAAAAAACGTCGTGGCACCAGCTCGAAGTTCAGTCAGGAATCGAGTGCCTTTCCGTTCACGGCGAGCACCCGAGTGTTCCAGTTGGAAGTATCGTCCGAAAGCCGAGCGGGCTACTCTGTCGTTGATTTTATCAGCCCAACTCATGGTTCGTAGGAGGAATATTATACAAAAAGAGTGGGGGATCAACCCTCAACCAGCGGGTTCGTTTTTAAAGAAGAAAAAGAAGAACGACGAGAAGGAAAAGAAAAAAGCCCGGTGCCTGTGATCGCACAACAAAAAAAATTGAACAACAGGCTTCTTCCCCATTGATTAGGTCTTTGAACTTGCATGCTCCGACAGCACCAATAAACAATAGCTTATCTTTTTTCAAACTGGACCACATCCAACTGTTATCAACTCGCACAGAAGTTTTAAAGCTTATGGATTCATCTGCTTAAAATACCATCTATTGCAATACAAATAAGATAGGGGTTGGAAATCTGCTTCAGAAAAAAGACTCTTATCCATCCTATATCGTGACGCTACCCAACAGAGAAAAAAATTTTTTGCTGTTTATCAGTGTTCTTCAGATAAGGTTGCATTACCTCCAATGTGGCCATTCTCTTCCCTTTTTGGGCACTTGACACAAGTACACATAAAAGAGATGCGCCTGATCTCTCTTTGCCTCGACTCTTATACCGCCTATTCTGAGGTTCGCTGAAAAAGAACGGACAGCTATCATACCGCACTAAAACAGACTTCAGTGTGCAGCGCACACGGTCATTGCTCTTTTTGGCTTGCGCTTGGATCACACTTTTCGCCATATACTCGGAGATACCAAAGTGATTTCCCATGGGGCCTGCGCCCATTACTAAATCATTGGGCATTTCTTCCCTCAGTCACTTCCTTCCCTGTCTGATTTTGTGCCTTCACGGCGTACGTTTTGTGCTTTCTTGTATTTCTTAGCGTAATTTTCAATATACTAAAATGTCAGTCGTCTCGGCACCGCCAGAGGCTCCTCTCGGGTCAGGCGGTATATATAGCCCGCCGGGGCGTCCATACGCAGAAGCTGCATATTCAACCCTTTGAAGCTTTGAATAAGAAAGCATATAAAGAGAATGCACTTACCAGCCGTTATGAGAATCATCACTTGGAGCCTCCTCGTGGTCAGACCTTTGTTATGAACGCATTCGTTCAGTCAATTTCCACAAGATGTCTTAAGCAGCTTCTGGGTCCTTAAGCCCACTCCCCAACAGGACCTTCGTATCGCTTTCCATGTCCTTCCCCGCACGTTACAGCGAGGGCCCCACTTTCCGCAACCCCACATTTTGCAATACCCCGGCTTTCAGCAACAATTTTGAAGGAATGAAACCGTTGCTGAAAGCGGAGGCTCACTGTACATCGATATTGCTGTCAAGTCGAGCAAGCGTGTCGAGAGTGAGACCGACGCGGATCCGAGAGAGGCTCTACGCCGCCCAAAGTGCGGCCACCGTTCATTGTGCTTCAGGTGGCCCACGATTATGTTTCCGCCCTTGTATTTTCTATGGTAATTCCGTGCCTAAGAGATTGATTATCTGTCACTCTCATATATTCTGGTTCCTTCTGTTATTGCGTTCGTTTCGCCAAGCATATAACGTGAAATGCGAAACTTTCACCAAGTTACTCTTGGCTTTTAACAGCGACGACAAGTGAGAACTTGTGTCCTTCCTGAAATGGATGCTGTGCATGTTTACCAAAGATACGATATTAAACCAACTCGAGCGTGGCGATGTTATAGCGCATGAGTGTATTTTGTTCCAAGGAAAACAAGTATGGAGATCAATTGTAAGTCTAGTCGCTTGTAAGGCTTTGTTGTACAAGTTGTTCAACGTCCCGAGCAAGTGTAAGCACCTTGGAAGATTTAATGACTTTCTCCTCTTTCTTCACTTGAAGAACGCCTTTGATGTCCAACGCTGATAACAAATCCGCCAATGACGAACTTTTGGGAGGCGCAAGAAATAAAAACTTTGCTATGGCAGCCAATAGTCTATGGACTAGATAATAGAAAAGGTCATTTACCAAGCTCAACAAGATGCTCATCTTTACAGAGATAAAACTTACCAACTTCTTCCTCTTTCTCCTTCCCTAATACATCCATCATCGCACTGACAATCTCAATCTGCCAATCGTCATCTTCCTGCTGCGGAACTCCTGACAGATAACCTTCCTCTTCTTCTTCTTTCTTAAGTCGTTCATTTGCCACTATGGTTGAACAGTTGAAAGCCAGTGCTGCCGCAGTTTGGCGAACTTGGGTTTCAGAAGACAACAGGCTATTGATAAGCAACTGCGTAAGCGGCCCTCTGTGTGATGAGTTGGGCAACTTGGACATGAAATACGTCGTAATTAAGCTGGTATGCTTGAAAAGATTGCATGTCTT
The DNA here is from genome assembly GCA_000787465.1 of Thermomucor indicae-seudaticae. Taxonomy (NCBI): domain Eukaryota; kingdom Fungi; phylum Mucoromycota; class Mucoromycetes; order Mucorales; family Lichtheimiaceae; genus Thermomucor; species Thermomucor indicae-seudaticae. The sequence continues at coordinate 23,649 of JSYX01000143.1, forward strand.
GACGGACAACGAGTGGACTTAGCAACAACACTTTCCAAAATTATTATTATCGTGACTTACGATTCGCAAGATCATCAATAGTGTCGCCTTGGGTACATTGTTTTCTTTCTGGCCAATCTCTATCACTCGAAGGAGCTGTGAACCTATAGCAAATCATAAGCTCTCCTGTCTGTATTATACGACGAAGTAGCAAAAACCAACACGTACAGTCATTGAGATAATAATCGCATGCCTCTTGGGTGACGATAAGCATCCGGAATATGTCAAGCACAGGGAATAGTTGATCAATCGGTAGCTTGTCGAGAAGCATATCTAACCCATGATTTAGATGCGCTCACATACATCTCAATGTCCAACTTTATGAGCACTCTTCTCTTACCCACCAGGTCACGCCAATCAGAAAAATTGACCGGGGAACGAGCTTCTTCGCTTGTGTCATTCAAACGTTTCTTTACCACGTCTAACGTGGTACGTTGCGAGTCGTCCAACTGCACATTGTTCTGTTGTAGAAAGTCTTGCAACTTGCTGTAGATGACGTCAAGTTTTCCGATGGTTCCGTAAAGCACTGGATTGTTTGGCAAATCGAGAACATCGCGAAGCTGTATTTTTCTATGTGGATGAGCTATAGACGGATTAGTCCTATTATGAAATGAAATGCGACAAATATATATGCATACGAGGATAGACGGTAAACAGCAGCAAGTTGACCGAACTCTGCAATTCAGCGTAATTTGCGCCACGGAACTCGGAAAACTATGCAACATTCAAGTCAAACACATGTGTATATGTCGGAAGCACACATATGCACAGTACCTTTTGCCCGTCTTTAAACAGAATAAATGTTGGTGTGGCTCGGATACTATACTTTGTTGCAGCATCGAATGCCATTGAAGTATCAACAATCACTCCAAGAATCTTAATTCTAGAACCTTTTTCGTTCTTTTCTTCCAAAAGTCGCTCGAAGCTTGGCTTGATCATTTGGCACGGTGGACAGGTAGCAGATGTAAAGAAAACTATAACAGCTCTATAACTTTGTATCCATCTCTCTAAAGTCGCAAGGTTATTCGCCGTCTGTACGGGCAGTGGTTTCGGCTGCTGCTGGTGGTGGCTGGGTCCTGGTGCTGCTGATAAAGCAGCAGCCGAGACATCTCGTAAGATACCCAGGGAAGCAGTGTCAGCTGCTGCTGCTCCACTTGGTGGTACTGCGCCTGAAGCACTGCCGGCAACCGATAGACCGAGTTGTGATTTCCCAAACATGTTTTCGATCATAGGCAACATGGATCGTCCGAACGGTCTGATGAATGCATGCGGTCAGAAAACCTGTACTGCATTTTACAGGAGCCCCACATTCGGAATAGAATACCAACGTCTTTAGAAAATCCGATGGAAGGTCACTGATGTGCTTAGGAATGCTTTTGCCGGTTAAAAACTGACACAGGTCGTTCGAAAATGTGTTGCAGTTGAAGTCAAGGAGATGGTACTTTTCTGGTCTATCATAGGTTCAATCGTTAATACTGGGATCCGCAAGGTATGTCTCGCGTGCATACGCACGTAAACACCTCTCTTTGACTCTCAATGTACTCCAGAACAACTTCTTCCGGTAAATGAGTTTCACCCATGTCGATTACTTCAAGAGGGGGTCCGAGGTGAGTAGCACCTATATACAAAGGACCACGCATAAGCCAGAAATCGTGTGGCACTCCTCTATATATAACGCTTTACCCGGAACCGAGGAGAGTATTCCTTGACCGTAAGAGAATTCTCGACCGTATACCACGACGGCCGTATGCCAGATCCCATCTGGATCGCGTCGAGATCATCATTAACGTCTGAGTTTCTTGCTTTGGACAACGATGCATAACTAACCGATCTGTTTGCCCGTCAATGCCAGGGACATTTGTCGCGCCATGCCCTGCGACAAGTCGTATACGTAGAGTTTCACCGGATGGCCAGACATTGGTTGTGATTACGAGGAAACCTCTGTTCTCTTCAAGATGTGTGACGCACCCTGAAAAAGGGCGTTGTTCGTCATTGTCCGAACTTGGGAGTTTCAACACGTCTCGAAAGCACATTACGCGTTCACAGCAGCTCAGGGCCCCCAGTTAACCGATCGCTCAGTGGCGTGTGGTTTTGCAGCAAATATCACAAGCAACAAGTCTTTAGCGTGGAAACATGTCGCAGATCAATAGCGTGCCAGACTGCAGAAACTGCCATGATAGTGTGAATTTAATGCATGCTAAGAACATGGATCGTGTAGCGCTCGTGACGCTGAGCTTCAAGGCATTACTGTCTCCTTTATTCTTCTTAGAGGTAATCCTTGTCCCTGTATGTCTAGAGAGAGAGCATTTCTTGTTCCGTCCAAGCCGAATCAATTTTTCGGAACGCTTTGCTGCTTGAACTCACAAAGTGTAACAATGTCTTTATTTTCACATTGTAAGCTCACAGATCAGCCGCATCATGCAACATGCGAGAAAGAAAGCTCATAGCTTGGGTTATATGCAGCTGAATCGGAATCATGGGACCGTAGCTCTCAAGCCGGATCTGAAGTCAGCAGCAACAACACATGCTCCTCGATTAGTTCTCCTTGTTCCTCGGACACGGAAGTCAACACGCGCAATGTCGATGCATTTCTACAAAACGAATTTAGCCGTTTCAATTCCTGTGAGTTTTATTTAACAGCCCCTTGTCGATTGATGTGTGCCTAAAACACGATAACTATAAAAGCAATGGTAAAAACACAAGTGGTCAAGGCTTTTCGACAAAGATATGCGCGACTTGAACCTGTCATTAAGAAGTTCGGTGTGAACGATAGTTTTTTGACTACCTTGCTTGACTTGATCTTTAGCCAGAAACTAGGTGAATATGCAAGTTGCTTGGAGAGATAATGGCCCATGCTAATAATGTAACAGGCATCGCTTACACTATAAAATTGGTGAATCTCTTGCTACCCCGAGGATCTGTGTCTGAGAAACATGTTATTCGTATATTTGGCATCCTTTCCTGTCGTGATTATAGTCGCAAAGTAGTGGTATGTGTATATGAACTCAACTAGGATGTTTGGATCGACTCATCTCTCCGAAAATTAGGCGCGTCTCCTGCAATGGGTCATAACCATTTACGATCTACTTGATTCAACCGAGAATATAGTCAAACTTTATTCAGTTGTTTTCCAATATCTCACAATGGAAACACTCAGGCAAATATGCCATATAGCGAAAAATTTCGCGCAAACTAATTCAATTGTCTTAGGCCGTTACTGTGCCATCTATTGTATTTCATGACAAAGCGGCCCCATGTCAAAGCCTATCGTGTACGGCAACTGTAGGTAATCTGATGCGCTAAATCATCCCCTGTTATGCTAAAAAGAAAAGTGGATGATAGGTTGGAACTGGTCGATAAAGTCGGTCTTGAGCCACAACTGTATGGCTTGTTAAACGTTTACAAAAATTACTCTCCAGACATTAGTTTACCACAGAGCGCTCGTGGGAGCAAACTAATATTTACGGTATGTTATGGGCTTGAGATTCTATCGGCCGCTAATCGGATATACTATATGTTTATTTAGCACCCTGATCCTGAAATGATGGAAAATATACAAAAGATACGCCAGTTATGGGATACGGACGAACAAATGACGCTGCATAGACCTATCTTGGAAACCCCAAGGGTAAGAGAGATGAATTCGTTTTTGTGCCTGGTGGGCTAAACGGTTTTATTATTAGGCAACGAAGCGGCGCAAGCGAGATAACATTAAGCTTGAGATTCCAGACATTGTAACGACCAAAGCGTCCTTGGTAAATCAGATACTGATGTGCACTGGAGTGTTTGTTAGGCTAAACTGGGTATTATATTATTATTAGGAATCTGTCACGTTGACGGAAATAGCCGACGTAACTCATCTTGCAGAAAATATTGATAAACTCGAATTACCCGATCGATTGGCGGCTATTCTGGAAAACAGAATGCTGCAGCACTTTATCGTATGCCACCCTGAAGGTATATTACTTAGGTTTACAAAAGTTCTTTTTTATCTCAAGATATATCTTTTTGCTATAGAAAATTCTATCCTGCGAATCAGTTTTTGGTTGAATGAGTCACTGCTCAACCTACTACAATGGAATAACCATACCGATGTCTCCAAAACATCCTTTCAGGATCTGTTAAGGAAGCTTATTGAAATGTCACGTTTGACAAAGGTACATGTGTGCTATGAGCGATAGGTACAATTTTTGTCTAAGGCATTCGGACAATAGGCCCATTTTCCAGTTGTGGAGTCTTTTCTAAGAGAGTATATCAAAATATGGAACGGTGTTGAATATGAAGACGAGATATTTGAGCTTCTTACGTTTGTTAAGCCAGAGCCCTTTGAAGGTGAGTAGATCTGCTCCTTTGCAGGACGCAATGTGGATTGAGTTAACAGTTTTCGGAAAGACTTGTATACCGTTTATTTGAAGCCGCTGTATGACCTGTATTGTGTATCTGATGTTACGTGGAAGGTATTATCAGCATAAAGCCGCCGAGGATGCCCAGCTTTTTACATATGACATAATTGTTTTACAGGCACGTTTGATCCTGTGTTATACTGAATGGCTAAAGAACTGGGTACTGCTCGATTGGAAAGTCCACGCACAACGCAGGCGACAACTCGAAGGAAACGAGATGGATGAGGAAGTAGATGATATGTAAGTTAGTTTATTTATACTTGAAGGGAGGAGCTGGAAGGCTGAATATATACAGGATATGGCTTTTTCAAGGGCTATCACTTGATGTTGATTACTTCCAAACTATGCAATATTTCATCCAGCATGTGGACCGACTTGGCGCCGTTGGACTCGCAGCAGAGAGCGATAGTCCTGTATTACAACATGCCGTTTTCTCCTTCTTTGAACTTGTGTCATCCATATCGACCCATCATGACGTCCCGGAAAACATCATTCCAGCCGCAGCCTTTGTTTACCGCAGCTTCTTTTCTTTATCAGGCATGGCTGTTTCTCGTATCTGTGGCATCATTTATCAGTACAAGAGAGCATTTGAGGAAAACGACCAAAGATCTGAAGACTGGATGATACGCCATACAAAAGAATACCTGGACCATTTCAATACCTATGTGATGGATATATGCAATGCTCTCTGGAGAAATCTTGCATTAAGTCGGACTGGACCCAACGACATGGCGTTTTCCATGACAGAGTAAGGCACGGGAAGGGAGTGTAGAGCGCACGTGGTAACTGACTGTTGTCAGGGAAATTATCGAGGCCTATCGCAACATTTGCGAGACCAGAGATCAGGCTATAAATTCTGCATTATCCGTTACGCATTCAGCAGCACTCGCTAATTTCTCCAGACGGTTTATGATGGTAATTAACATATCTTTATTCGTGATGACTATCATTGACCTTGAAATAGATAAAAGAGGAAGAGGCCGATGTCAAAGTTCGTCATGACGGCCCTATCACGCCACAGATGCTAAAGTTCCTTGATGAGGTGAGTGACAAGTTGCTTTTTTTGCCACAGTATTATAATAACCATAAAGTAACTAGAATGAGGGATTGTCAATTTCCTACCGCGACTACCGGGTCCAGCTACTGGATTACCTCCAAAATCAGGGATTGACCGGGATCTATGACCTGTTGTATTCTTCAATGAACTCTCTGATAGAGAGAAGGCGGGCATCCGACCGTGTCAACTTGGAGTGAAAAAGCGAGTCTTTGTTTGTATATATTATGTTCTTTGTAATCATTTACGGTATATAATGCATGATATCTGTGAGAGGACAATTGCTTGTCTGGGACAGGAAATTGCAGAAATTTCGTGCCTTGATTTGAAATCCAACAACGCTTTTCCTAGAAGTTGTATTGTATGGATTCTTTATCTCTTGGGCAACTCTTTTCATCGAGTCAGGCCATCCTCAACGAATTAGAGGAAACGACGCTGGCGAGCGCTGATCCTGCATACCAAGAAAAAGTGCGAGATGCGGAAAATCGGTTAAATCGAGCGTACGATCTTGTCCACAAGCTCGCCATTTTCAGCTCCAATGAGATTTTAGACGACATTAATACCCAAGACTTACGATTTCTCTTGATTCCCGCCTATCTTGGTGAGATTGTCCTGAAACGGACTGGACCGACCGAGACGCGTCGCCCGACTTTGGAACTAGGCAAGGTATAGCAAGGGGGCACTGTGCACCGATGGATCTTTGCATTACTAAAGAGAAAACAACCACAGAGGTATTTTCATGAATTTCTGCAGACATGCAAGGACCATCAGCTTTTGAAAAACGCTAGCGATGAGGCGAGGTACAAGTACTATGTGGAGCAAGACGGGGTTCAACGACCCAGCTTGTCCGCGGCTCAGCAGCGGCAGCAAAAGATTGAACAGTACAAGCGTGAGAAAGCTACCGAAGAAAAGATTAAGCGTCTTCGGGAACAACTGAACGCGATAAAAGACGAGGAAGACAACGATCGGGATGACGTTGAACGTGATTGGGTGCTTGCACTTGTTGAACTCTATATTCTGCGGTCTCTGGAGCATTTACACGCGATTGAGCAAGAGTTGGTGGTACTGAAGGAAATGGAATCCATGTCGGAGGACCGGAAACGGATGCCTCCTCGTCACACGGAAGAAGAAGAAAAACGCCGGATACCTCCTACGTGGGGACATGACAAGCCTTTGCTTAGTAAAGACGGTAAACCACTCCAGCCGTTTGTGATCACTACGAAACGGGAACAACTTCGGAATCAGGTGTTTAGACCTGGACACAGTTTACCGACCATGACCATTGAAGAGTATCTGCGAGAGGAAGAAGAGCGGGGCAACATCATCCGTGGCGGGTAAGACTGTCAAAAGGTCGCGTGGGTGATACGGGGGAAAAGCTAACGGCAGCGTATACAGCGGCAAACCACCAGAGGAAAAGCCTGAGATTGATGATAATGATGAAGAGGCCTTGAATGCTGAAACGATGAGATTGCGAGAATGGGATGAATTTGTGGAAGCGAATCCACGAGGATGGGGTTAGTACTATCTATTCAAAGAGAGCTCTCTTTTTGTGATTAACTTGATGATAGGTAATCGAGGGAACAAGTGAAGCGAAAAGGATTATTGGCACGTATCGAAGCAAATGTTGTGCTTACGCTACGTATGGTTTTTGTTCGGTTCACATTAAAAAATGTACAGCATGTTTCTATTTTACAGCAGTTAGCCAATTAATGTCCTCAATGTACTATAAACTTTAACTCATGCTATACCTCTTTGTTCGAAAAATTTGCTGCATAGAAGAACCTGAAGAGAAGGGCTGTGACGCGCAAATCTGATTGGCCCCGTAAAGTTTTGCTTGGAAGTTGCTGGTTGAGGAGGAGTCGCCACAGTAAAGGCTGTCCGGCTATCATCGCTCCACGTACAGAATATTTCATGAGCTCTAGCGGCATGCCGTATCCGAGCGTAGCCAGGGTCTATGCTGACGTTAATTCCAAGATGCCCAACAGCTATTGGGATTACGACAATCTCCAGGTTCAATGGGGGTATGCATTGATTTGCGGCCATTATGAACGAGATCAAGAAGGGAAAGGGGCTAATTTTTCGACGCAGGTTGCAGGAAAACTATGAGATTGTCCGTAAAGTTGGACGTGGCAAGTACTCTGAAGTATTCGAGGGCATCAACATTACGAACGGTGAAAAGTGCATCATCAAGGTTCTTAAGCCTGTAAAGAAGAAAAAGATCAAGCGTGAAATCAAGATCTTGCAGAATCTTGCGGGTGGACCGAACGTGGTTGGACTGCTTGATGTCGTGAGAGATCCGCAAGTAAGAGCGCGTGAGCTATTATGCGGTGTGAATGTTTTTTCTAATCTTGCTATAAAGTCCAAGACACCTGCATTGATCTCGGAGTATGTCAATAACACCGACTTCAAGATCCTCTATCCGAAATTTACAGACTATGATATTCGCTATTACATGTACGAACTGCTGAAGGTGTGATGGTCAATCTATCTATCTATTCAAGTACGATGTAGCTTACTGATATGTGGTTTGGTGTATAGGCTTTGGATTTTTGTCATTCTCGAGGCATTATGCATCGTGATGTGAAACCGCACAACGTAATGATTGACCATGAAAAACGTCAGGTACGCACGCGGGAGACGTAATGGAAGCGTGGAAAAAAAAAGAGAGAGAGAGGGAGAGTGAGCTGAATAAAGAATTTGCTACTAGCTACGACTGATTGACTGGGGATTAGCGGAATTTTATCATCCTGGCACGGAATACAACGTACGCGTGGCGTCACGGTACTTTAAAGGACCTGAATTGCTCGTAGATTTCCAAGACTACGACTATAGTTTGGACATGTGGAGTTACGGATGCATGCTTGCTAGTATGGTAAGTACGGGGAATTGGGTTTATTTTAATGGAGTTTAGGCTGACTATCTAGTAATAGATCTTTCGAAAGGAACCGTTTTTCCATGGCCACGACAATTATGACCAATTAGTGAAGATCGCTCGTGTATTGGGTACGGATGAGCTATTTGCGTATCTCGACAAATACGACCTTGAGTTGGATCAGCAATATCATGAGATATTGGGAAGGTAATAAAATAAAAATAGCGCGAGTGAGCGGAATACAAGCCAAGGGGACTGACTCGTGGCTCGTGATTTATTCTTAGATATCCCCGTAAACCGTGGACGAAATTTATCAACAGCGAAAATCAGCGATTCGTATCGGAGGAGGCTATCGATTTCTTGGACCGCTTGCTGCGTTATGATCATCAAGAGCGTCTGACAGCAAAGGAGTCTATGGCACACAGGTATTTCGGTAAGTATTATCGCCGGTCTTAGAATAAAACCGCCAGTTTCTAACACGCCTGATTCGGTAGATATCGTTAAGCAAAAAGAGGGTTATGTTTGAGTTCTGGTTGGTTAAGGAAACGGAGCGAAAAATCTTTTTTGAATCACCGCGTAATTTTACATCAATTTCAAAAAGAAAAATGTTTTTCAGTCAGAAACAAGATATTTTGATCCTCTTTTTTCCCTCTTCCTTATAAAAACCTCTTTGGTTTTTCTTCTTCTAACGCGCATTTATCTTTTTTTAATTCTTCCTGATTGGAAGCACAACATCTCACGAGCTATCTTTTGCCAACTTATGCAATTCTTCTCTGACTCTCTGGACTTCGCCATTTTGTTTTCCAAAGTAGTTCCTCACGGCGGCAGAGTGTCGTTTGCCATTGCTTTTTGCGTCGCTCAATATCCTGCGGATACATCTGAGGGAGGCTAATTTACCTTAACAACACTTATTACTGCAACAACAACTATTACTACTCGAACTCTCTCTCTCTACAACCAATCCCATCGCATACACACAAGAAAGCCTCATTGCCATGGTCAGCTCCTACCTTCGCTCGGAATCCCCGCTTGGTCGCATGATCTCACTGATCGAGAAACCTGATTGCCCTCTTCGCTTCCTCATCCTCGACTGCCCTACCGAATCAACACTTCCTTTCTACCTCGAAGAATTTAAAAAGTACAACGTCACCACGGTCGTTCGCTGCTGCCAGCAAACCTACAATGCTGCAAGACTCGCTCAAGAAGGTATTCAAGTTCTCGATATGCCGTTCAAGGATGGTGGAGTGGTAAGTTTTTTATTACCTATCCGCGGTTATTATTACTGTTTTGCTGATAATAATGCATGCATTGTTTTATAGCCCCCTCCCACAGTAGTTCGCGACTGGCTCACTCTGGTGGATGCTCAATTACGGGAAGCCCGTGCTGCTACCGAACAATCAGCTGGACAGGAAGGGGCTACGCCACCACCGCCGCCTCCGACTATCGCCGTGCATTGCGTCGCGGGGCTGGGTCGTGCTCCTGTTTTGGTCGCCATTGCACTTATTGAGTTGGGTATGGAGCCCTTGGACGCCGTTGAATTTGTTAGGAGAAAACGCAGGGGTGCATTCAACAAACCGCAGATTGATTACTTGGTAAGGAAATCGGTCAGGGATCTCTTACTTGAGTCTTTTACTTATTCTTTTATAGGACACTTACAAACGTTCATTGAAATCTAAACCATCCTCTGGTGCTTCTTTCAAGAGCTCCCTTGGCAGAATGTTCTTCCGTTTTGGTGCCAATAAGAAGCAGCAACAGCAGCAGCAACAACAGCAGCAGCAGAATGAAGTTGTCACTATCCATTGAATGCATGGTAGAGGAATTTTGGTTTCACTATTCGTTTTATTCTTTTTTGCTGTCACTTCTCTCTACCTGAACAAAGTTTATTCTTTACTTACAATCTCACATATATCTCCGCTTCTGCTTCGTGTTGTTGATCCGCGCCACTTTTTGTCTCACGTTTCACGGAAAACCTTGTGGGCTTTTACATTTTGTGGGTCATCATCACGGGTTATAAGGGTGACACGCCTCCCCACTTGACGGACTCGATGAGGGTGATGTTGCAGGGCAATTATACCCAGAAACCGAGAGAGGCGTTTACGCGACGGAACATGAACCGAGATGAGAACCGAGGACTATTTTCCGGTCTTTGGAATGCGGTATGCCATTTCAGTAGCTGAGCCCGATGTGTTACATGTAGCGCAGAAACGTGCGTGTTCGAATCATCCACGGAATATGGCTGTCATGTCAACAGAGGTCGCGGATCGATATGCGGCACTGTCTTATGCTTTAATTTGTTGCTATTGGCTACTGGATGATCAAAAAGCTCCAGCTGAAACCGTCATTTATCGGACGTGAAACCTTGCCGGCAAAACGGTTGCTAAGCACCGCGGCTGCTTTTTCATCAACATGGCTCTTTGTTAATTCTCCTAGTTGCGCTCGAAAGGAGCATCGTGGCATACAAAGAGTCGATAAAAAGGCTGCACGCACGTTGTCATTATCAGCAGCATGAGCGACGACTACCAAAAGAAGACATCGTCACTCTCCGCTAAACTTTTCATTTTCTGTGCGTCTCCTGGATTGAGAGACAAATAGCTTAGCCTTTATGATAGCCGCTGGTTCGATTATACACAACAGCAGTCATTCATCAGTGAAAAGCATCTCAAAGAGAGTAACAGTATCCAGTACCCAATTGCTTCGGCTCACCAATAGCCAATGTACATAAAGTCTGAAGAGGAGCTCAACTCTTGGTATATCACGGGTTTGATCAGTATCCAAGATACCGTGCCATTTAATGCAGCTTTGACAAGTGATAGTTTCTGTTATTATCTCAAATTTTTGCATCCTCTGAAACAGCTCTAGGCTATTAATTACCATTTCAGCAGAGGGTCTGTGCTTCTTCGAGCAGTGAATTTCGGAGTGCTACTGTTATCAAGGGGCATAAACTTTTCGGCTCCTTTTGATCGTACAACTTGGAAGTGAACATCATGCATAAATCGAAACCACAAACCATGTCGACGAGTACGAACAACAGCAGCAGTAAAACTGATGTTACTGCAACAGACAAACAACGTGAGGCCAACAATGCGTAAGAGAACCCGTTGCATTTTCTTTGTCATTGTTCCCATTCACAACCCCCCTTTCTCTTCTACGATGAACCAATTAATGACTGGTACGACAGATTGTTCAAGAAGCTTCTTGGAGAGCAAAACAAGAAGCTGGACGAGCTCCAACACACACACTCTGTATTACAGGAAAACATTGCTAAAGTGGCACCGGATACCAATGGGCATAAAGAAGGAGATAGCACACAAGAAGAATCGGTGCATATGTCAAAAGCGACAATGGTATTGTGCTTTGGCCTATACATAACGATAAGAACCCACTCATTCTTTGTGGTGGGCATATTACACTAGGCATTTACTTTATTAGGGGATCTAATCGACGAATGCATTTATGACGTCCTATTTGAGGTACACCGCGACATAAAGCAAGCAAACAGTGTATGCCAAATATGTCAGACACGGTAATTATGCGTAAAATCATTGTAAAAGAAGGCTTCGTGTGCTGATGGCTTTCTTTGTTACTGCGAAGATGTCGGGCATACGGTATCGTACATGGAAAAATTTCTGATGTTGGATAATGGAATTCATTCTCTATCGTTAGTGACGCGCCCGGGCGCTGATATCTTTGGCAATTGCTATGCAGCCAATAACCTTCCGTCCTATGAATGCGTCAACTGCCACAAGATGGTTGCGGCTGGGCGTTATGCTCCCCATCTTGAAAAGTGTTTAGGGTTGGCAGGACGACAATCGAGTCGAGTGGCCAACCGAAGGTACAGGGAGTGATATGCACAGACGAAAACATGTATTGATCAGCACTGGGGAGAAAAACTTAGACTTGGATCCTCGTCACCGTTTACATCCACAGCGCCATCTGACGATTCAGCTGTATTAAGTGAACCAGAAAGCGGGTCTCCTTATGACGGGAAAAAGAAGAAAAGACCGGCTCCAGTGGGTTTCTTGTTACAGAAGGTTTGCGTTGAATTGCTCTGTGGCTGACGGTTTCTTTCTTCTAGTCATCGGCGGCAGCAAATGGTGTTTCACGCATCAAGAAGCTCAAAACCGCATCTTCTTCGGAAAAAGTTTGATTGATACGTATCTATTATGATTGCTTGCTGCTAAATAAAGACGACAATTCATTTTGATGCGGTAAGAGTAAAACAATCGCGTGCCAATGCAAATTCCCCCGCTGTTACGTGCAAAATGAAAGATCCTGTTAATAAAGGACACTTTTCGAGCCAAATAAAATCTTGCAAACGATATAAAAGTATGGAACTGTGAGCAGCAAATCCTGGTGCTTCAAGAGCTAAAGCTACAACGATCAAAAAACAACGATGTCTTTCATTCGCGTTATTACCCTCACAGTTTTCTTGATTGTATCCGTTCAAGGCTATTGTATCTACAACGAGCATGACTCTTTAACATTCACCGTCACTCAAATAGAGGGCTATGGCTGCAACTCTCTTGCGTAAGTAGGTGATGTGAAGACCAAGCAGGCCTGTATGCTGACTTTTTTCTTTCTTCAACTGATAGTCGCTTTCATAAAGACATAGGGCCAACCGGCAAAGAATGCTGCCCTTACACAACCGGAGATTGTTGCGAGTCTATGACTAAAGATGGACTCGTCAGGTTGGAGGTAATAACTTGTTTGGCTTTATTCAATATGTTTGCCTTATCTCACTGCGTAGTATGCTTGTTTGCTCAGTGGGGTTACTATAAGTTCTATATGCCCTGTGGTGGCTACGCCGTCTTCTCTGGGGTCGTTGGGCAGAAGGTGGAGGTCAATACGTTTGATGCTAACGGCAATCCATACATGAACACCGAGCACCCTCCCACATTTGCTATTGGAAGAGTGCACGGCAATCATACTGTTAATTCTACCGTGACTGAACAAGTGCCCAGCAATCGTACTCTTCACCCTACCGTAATTGGAGTGCCTGTCAATCAGACCCTCAATACTTCCACGACTGTCCAAGTGCCTCGCAATCGTACCCTTAACGCTACGGTAAGCCTTCAGCTTTTTCTTATTGATCTTGTCGCATGTCCGAGTAACGTGTATCGCCGCCCTTTTACAGATAATCTAATGTGCGAAGAGGCCAGCAAATGGCAAAGACGTTTATCACATGTTGCATTTATTACTACTAACTTCATGTAATCAATAGAAATTCCGTAGATTAGACATGCTTATTTTTCTAAACTATAGATAATGACAAATAAAGTAACCACAATGAAAAAGGATGGAATGCGGGATAATCATTTTCCGGTTGCAAAGGCGGCTGTTGAAAGGATGGGCAGGGTTACGAGAGGAGGTCTCCAATTGTCCACCGCCATGAGACTGTTCTCGTGTTCACGATCAGATTGACTTTGAGGATTTAAGTTCGGATTGGCTGCAATTGAGGATTTTCATGAAGACAATGGTGGGTGATATTTTCAGAATGTTCGGCATCATTACCACCGCGAACATGCGTAAACGTTCTAACCATATCTCGGCAAAAATACTGTCGATGCAGACTAAAGCATGTCAACTGATTCTTGCTCAAACGTTAATAGTTGAATAGCTTTCTCTTCTTGTCCGTTTCTGGCTGGTGGTGTTTGCGTGCCTTGTCTAGAATTAAGCATCGGTGTGAATTGGCCGGGCACGTGCTCTGGAACGCATATTGCTTGGATGGCCTCATTCATTGTGATATATAAAGAATGACTGTTTCTCTTTCTAAGCAGGCTATATCCGACGATTTGGTAAAATTCAGGATGCAATTCCTGACGGCGATTCCGGCACTTTGAGGAAGGAGCGCGCCAGTGTATCGACTGATCATGTCTACTACTATGTGCAGCGTGTCCACAACAGCCTCATTGATAGTGGATGGGATCAATGGCGAATTATCCTGATTTGTTTTGCCGGTGATGCCGTCAGTACTGTATTACATGACGTTACTTCAAAGATATAAGGAAATTGCGTAAAAACGTCATTTGATGCTCGATATGCTGCATAACGAATTGTAACGGCTTGGACAGTATTTTAGGTATTTCATGGGTTCTTCGCTTACGGTAGCTGCAATGGTACCGACCGCTGATCCTGCGTGTACCATCAGCGGTTGCCATGCATTACTACTGGCTGGTAGATGTGGAGTACTAGTATTAGGTCTATAAGGCGCGGGGGAAACAGGTGACGTCGATCTAGAAGAACAAATAGCACGCGACTATAGTCGAGGTTGTTATTCTCTTGTTGTTGTTGACTGGTTCATCATACAATAAAAAGAAAAAGCTGATAGCAAAGGGAGGGAAAGACATTGGATGCAAAAGCAAGCCAATTGCGTTGCCAAATATGTCTGACCCTGTAATTATGCGCAAATCATTGTCTTTGTGCTGATGGCTTTCTTTGTTGCTACAAAAGTCATCGGGAATGCAGCATCGTAAAAAATTCTGCTGTTGTATAATGAACAGAGACAACAGAATTCATTCTCTATTGTGATATTCTTAGCAACATTTCCAGGTGCTGATATCTTTGGCAACTCCTATGCATCTGATAACTTTCCTTCATATGAATGCGTCAATTGCCACTAAACGTTTGCGGCTAGGCGCTATGCTTGCCATCTTGGGAAGTGGTTAGGTTTCGCAGGACGACAATCGAATCGAGTGGTTAGCCGAAGGCGGTAGGCTTCTTTTTCCAAAACGTTTGCGTTGGATTGCTCTGTAGCTGACAATTGATCGTATTCTTTCTTTTAGTCATCGGCGGTATCAAACGGTATTCCACGCGTCAAGAAGCCCAAAACAGCACCTTCTTTAGACAAGATCGACGCATGTTTATTATGCATTGTCTGGCATTGCTTGCTGCTAAATAAAGACTGCTATTCATTCTGATCCGATAAGAGTAAAGCAACCGCGTGCAAATGCAAGTCCTCTGCCCAAGTGTTTTGTGTAAAATGGAAGATCCTGTTTGTCTTTTCGAGCCAACAAGATCTTGCAGAAGATATAAAACTATGGAGCTGAAAGCAACACGTCTTGGTACTTCAAAAATATATATACAACTGTTGGAAAACTGCAACCATAGGGAAGAAACAATGTTCTTCATTCGCGTTATCGCCCTTGTTTTTTCCTTGATTGTATCCGTTCAAGGTTACTGTATCTATAACCGGCTTCCAACAGCTACAATTTCCGTCACACAGACTCGAGGCTATGGCGGCGACCAATTTTCGTAAGTAGATCCTGTGAAAGGCAAGCAAGCAAGCCTGTGTTGCTGACACTTTTTTCTGCCTATCAGTCACTTTCATAAAGACATAAGGCCTTCCGGCAAGGAGTGCTGTCCTTACACCACCAGAGATTGCTGCGTGAATCAGGTTCAAGATGGATTCGCCGCTTTCAATGTAATATTTTTTGGCTTTGCTCAATATGCTTGCTGTATCTCACTCAGTTATGCTTGGTTTCTTAGTTGAAGAAGCCCTCGGGTTCGACTTCCATTGATTTCTATTCAACCTGTGGTGGCTATGCCATCGTCTCTGGGTCCGATGCAAATCCGACTATTCAAGTGTACGACGCTGACGGCAAACCATACCCGTTCACGTTCCCTCTACATCTGAATGCTATTGGAAAAGTGCATGGCAACCATACCGCTAATTCTACAGTAACTGAACAAGCGCCCGGCAATCGTACCCTCAACTTTATGGTAAGCCTTCGATGTTTGTTACTGAAGTTTCCACATGTCCGAGCAACGTATATCCACCGCAAGCTTATTAGGCATGAAAAGGCCAGCAAATGACAACTACATTTACCACCCTTTACATTTAGTATTAATAACTTCATGCGCCCCATATAGATTACCATTGATTTAGATATTCGTCTTTCGAATGATAAACCTTATGAAGAAAGTAATCACAAGAAAAGTATGAGAAGTGGGTTAATATGTTTTTGCTTGTAATGGCAGCTATTGAAAGGACTGGCAGGGTTACTAGAGGAGCTCTTCAATAGTCTACCGGCACGACGTTGTTCTCATGTTCAGGATCATATTGGCTTTAAAGTTTTAAAGTTCGGATGGGCTGCAATTGAACACTTTTGTCAAGACGATGATGGGTGATTTCTTCAGGACGTCCAGCGTTATTGCCATCGCGCACACTGCGTACACGTTCTAACCATATCTGGGCGTGGTCAACCGTATCCGAAAAGACTGCCGAAGCATGTCAACCGATTCTTGGCCAGGCGCCAATAATCGAACAGCTTTCTTTTCTTGTCCGTTCCTGGCCAGTGGTGTTTCCGCGCCTTTCCCTTCCTCTGATTCACCTTGTCTATTATCTCCAGGCACTAAATTGGCTGCGGTTCACAACACCCTTATTGATAGTGGACAAGGTCATTGGCGAATAATCCTGGTTTGTCGTTGCCGATGATGTTGCCAACGCTGTATTAGATGATGTTGCTGCCAGAAACACAAGGGCATTGTGCAAGAGCGTTATTTATTGCTCGACACGCCGAAGCACGTATTGTAACCAGCTTAGACAACAATTTTAGGGATTTCATGGCTAATAGTACGCTCACAACGGCCGCTGTGGTACAGACTGCCTATCCGGCGGTGTTACCATCAGCTGTTGCCATGCTGGAAGATGCACGGCACTATTAGCACGCTACCAGCCCGCTGGACGAACAGGTAACGTCGATCGAGGAGAAGAACAGGCACGCATCTGTAGTTAAGCTTGTCGTTGTCGTCTGGTTCATTATACGATAACAGCGCATACCAAACATGTCAGGACTGAAAATTATGCTCAAATCATTGTCTTTGTCTGATGGCTTTCTTTGTTATCTACAACAAAAGTTGTCGGACATATGATATCGTGTTGTCGTATATGCAAGAATTTCTGATCGAGACAACAGCATTCGATCTCTATTCCGCTATTCTTAGTAACAGGGCCAGGCTTTGATGTCTTCGTCAAACGCTATCCATCCAGAAACCTTCATATGAATGCGTCCATCGCCACAAGATGGTCGCGGCTGGGCGCTATGCTCGCCATCTTGGAAATGTGTTTAGGGTTCTTAAGACAACAATCGAATCGAGTGGCTAGCCGAAGGTAGTAGCTTTTTGTTACAAAACGTTTGCAATGGATTGCCCTGTGGCATGATTGATATTCTTTCTTTCAGCCACCGGCGGCAGCAAACGGTGTTTCATGCGTCAGAAAGCTCAACGCTGCATCTTCCTCGGAACAACTTTGATCGATACATATCTATTACCGACTGTCGTCATGGCTGCCGAATAAAGACCACAATTCATTTTGATGCGGTAAGAACAATACCAATGACGAGTAGATACAAATCCTCATTGTTTCCTCCAAAGTGAAGAGGTCCTATTTATCTTTTCTAGCGAACAAAATCTTACAGAATATATAAACGTACGGAACTGTGAGTAGCAAGTCTTGATGCTTCAGAACTTCAAGCTACGACGCTAGAAAAACAATGTGCTTCATTCGCATTATCATATTGGCCGTTTTCTTGATTGTATCCGTTCAAGGCTACTGTATCTATAACAAGCATCCATTTGCTACACTTCGTGTTACTCAAATTGCTGGCTATGGGGGCGACAATTTTTCGCAAGTAGAACATGTGCAGAGTATTATGCAAGTCTGTGTTGCTGACGGTTTTTCTTTTTCTATTAGTAACTTTAAAAAATACATAAAGCCTTCCAACAGCGAATGCTGTCCTTACACCGACAAATCTTGTTGCACGTCTATGACTAAAGATGGAGTTATCAAGCTCGAAGTAATAATCTGTTCGGCTTTGTTCAATTTGCTTGCTGTATCTCACTCACGTATGCTTGCTTGCTCAGGTGGAGAAATTCAGGTCCGGTTCGCATATGATTCCCGCTGACTTCACAGCACCCTGTGGTGGCTCTGCCGTCATCTCCGGATCCGATACGAACCTAGATATTCAAGTGTATGATGCTGACGGTAACCCATACCCAACTACCATCGAGGATGGCTCTAGACAAGTCGCTGCTGCTGGAAAAGTGCATGGCAATCATACCGCTAATTCTACGGTAAGTCTTCAGTCTTTGTTGTCTTCGCATGTCCGAATAACACGTGTTGCCGCCATCTTTTCAGAGATATCTTAACGTATGAAGAAGCCAACAGATAGCAAAGACACTTTTGTTTCTTACATTTACTAGGAATAACTTCATGTGATCGATGACCATTTCCATAGATTTAGATATTCATGTTTCAAAAGATAATAAACAAGGATGAGTAAAGTAACTATTGATCGCAAGGAAGAAGGATGGCATGCGGGATTCTCAGTTTTTGGTTGCAAAGTAGCACTGATTGACATGAGTGGAAAGAGTTAAGAGGAAGTCTTCAAAGGTCTACCGGCACTACTTCGTTTCTTGTGCTCAGGATGAGGTTAGCTTTAATTATGGATCTGGAATTCAGAAGGGTGGCAACCGAACACTTTTTCAAGATAATGGGTGTTTCTTTTCGGGGCATTCAGTGTTATTACCATTGCAAACACTGCGTAAACGTTCTAATCACATCGCGGCGCAGTCAACCGGATCCGGGAAGATTTTAGAAGCAGACTAAAGCACGTCAAGTGACTCTTGACCAAACGCCAATGGTCGAATAGCTTTCTCTCCTTGCCCATTCCTGACCGGTGGTGTTTGTGTGCCTTGTCTCGGTTTGCGCATTGGTGATTTCGCTGGTGACTTGGCAGTGGAAAGATTATCTTACGGTGGCCTAGTCCATCGTGATATATGAAGAATGTCTCCTCTTTTCTTTTTTCCAAGCACGATGTTATCACTGTCATTATTATCATTAACGATTCGGTAAATTCAGAATACAATTGCTGACGACGCTTTTGGCACTTTGAGGAAATCGATGCGCCAGCGTATCGGTTGATCACGTCTATTACTTTGCACAACGTGCCCACAATATCCACCTTGGTAGTGGCTAGGCTGGATGGCGATAATCCTGATTTGTTGTTTCCGTGTAATGCCGTTAACGCTGTATCGGACGGCACTGGTGCCAAGATAAAAGGAAATTGCGAAAAGCGTCATTTGATACTCGATATGCTGCATAGGGAATTGTAACCAGCTTGGAAAGTAATCTAGGCATTTCATGGATTTTTCGGTCACGATAGCCAGAATGGTACTAGCCGCTAATCCGGCACGTACCATCCGCTGTTGCCATGCATTACTGCTGGCTGGTAGTTGTGGAGTACTAGTATTAGGTTTATAAGTTGCGGGGGGAAACAGTTGACGTCGATCGAGAATAACAAACAGCACGCGTCCATAGTAGAGGTTGTCGCCCTTCTGTTGTTATTGACTGGTTCATCCTACAATAAGAAGAAGTGCTGATAGCAGAGGGACGAAAAGAGCTTGCACACAAAACAAGCCAACAGCGACTGCCAAATATGTCCGATCTGGCAATTATGTGCAAATCATTGTCTTTGTGCTGATGGCTTTCTTTATTGCTACAAAAGATGTCGGGCATATGATATTGTAGATGCATAAAAGTTCGGCTGCTGTGTAATGGATAGAGACAATAGAATTCATTCTCTATTCCGACACTCTTAGTAACACGACCGGCAGTTGATCTCTTTGGCAATTGCTACGCATCCGATAGCCTTCCGTCATACGAATGCTTCAATTGCCACAAAGTGGCTGCGGCGAGGCGGTACAGCCACCGTCTTGAAAAGTGTTTAGGGTTTGCAGGGTGACAATTGAGTCGATAGGTAGCCGAAGGTAACTGTACCAAGTCGTATGCTCAGGCAGTCAGACAAAGAAAGAGAAACTTGCAGTGATTGATATTGAGGCGACAGCGTAGGCTTGGATCCTCGTCGCCGTTTGCATCCGCTGCGCCATTTGATGATTCAACTGTATCTAGTGAACCAGAGAACCGGTCTCCTTATGAAGGGCAAAAGACGAAAAGATCGCCTCCAACGGGTCCCGTTTTTACAAAGAGTTTGCCTCGGATTGGTTTGTAGGTGATAATTTTGATTGTATTCTTTCTTTTAGTCATCGACGCCAACAAACGGTGTCTCACGAGTCAAGAAGCCCGAAATTGCACCTTCTTCGGGAGAAGTTTGAGTGACAAATATCTATTATGCATCATCTGACCTTGATGCTAAATAAAGACAATAGTTCATCCTCACTTCGTGCATAATAAAAGATCCTGTTAATGAAGAAGTATACCTTTTCGAGCGAACAAAATCTTGGAGAAGTCATAAAGTACGGAGCTGTGAGCACCGAGTGCTGGTGCTTCAGACGCTAGATATACAACGATTAAAGCAACACAATGTCCTTCATTCGCATTATCACCTTCGTTTTCTTCTTGATTGCATCCGCCCAAGGTTACTGTATCTATAACCATCATTCGTCTGCTACAATTTCCGTCACTCAAGTTGGAGGATATGGCGGCAATGATTATTCGTAAGTAGATCATGTGAAAAGCAAGCAAGCCAATGTTGCTGATTTTATTTGTTAGTCGATTTCACCAAGTCATAAAGCCTTCTGACAAGGCATGCTGCCCTTACACCACGAAAGATTGTTGCTCGGCTTTGAATAAAGATGGATACGGCAAATTCCAAGTAAGATTTTGGTTGGCTTCGTTCAATATGCTTGCTATATCTCATTCACATATGGTTGCTTGCTTGCTCAGGTATACGTACTCCCAAATTCGCCTGTCCTTATGTTCCCTACACCGTGTGGTGGCTATGCAGTCATCTCTGGAACCGATTCGAATCTGGATATTCAGGTGTATGATTCTGACGGCAATCAACACCCGGCTGACGTGGAGAATGCCCCGCCATTCAGCGGCGGTATTGGAAAAGTGCATGGCAACCGTACGCTCATTCTACCGTAACTGCGCAAGTGCCCGACAGTCGTACCCTTAACTCTGCGGTAAGCCGCCAGTTTTTTTTATTGATCTTTTCATATGTCCGAGTAACGCGTAACGCCCCCCCTTTTAGCTGTATTTTAACGTATGAAGAAGCCTGCAAATGATAAAGACGCTTTCCACCCCCTTGCACTTGGTAGTAACAACCTCATGCGATCGATATACACTTCCACTGCTTTAGCTATTCTTCTTGCAAACGATAGACAATGGCGAATAAAGTAACCACAATAAAGAAGGATGGAATGCGAAATATCATATTTTCGTTAATTATTATTCTGTGTGTTCCGAGTGAACTCGCGCGCGTTAGATCTGCAGTCATCAACCTAGCCACCTAGAGTTTGCATGATTTTTCAGTTACTTTTAATGCATTGCAAAAGCTTTGAAGTAGTAGCTGGTTTGAACAGAGCACAAGCTACTTTCAGTGGCTGTTGAAATATTTGAAGCAAGATTAGGACCCGTAAGAAAGGCTCACGGCTTATGAACACCCACTGGGAATGAAGGGAGTGCCAAATGATGAGTTGAAGCAGAGGCGAAATCACAGACATGGCAAATGTGGCAGTTGACGCAGGGTACTTTCTCTGTGATTTGTGGCGGGAAAGAATTCCAGGAAGAATGGTGTGGGAACTGGAGACCAAACTTAGCGCGGGAAAATTGTTTTACCGATTTCCGTTACTTAATGTTATATACTATGTCTCAGCACACTATGCTGTCGTTTCCAGGATGGCGGAATTATCCTCGGCCAAAAGGAAAAACGATCGAAACAAGGTAAATGACGTGTGTTACAGATAGGGTTAAAGTTAAACAATAAAGTGGCTAATGCTTTTCTCTTTATTGCGGGATGTTCCTTTTTATACAGTCGATCGGCTTAGCAGAAACAGAGAAACTTCTAGGGAAACTATTTACAAATAAGGAAGTCTAAAGGAAAGAGGAGGAAACGCTAAGAAGGTCATGGATGATCAGTGTTCTGCGCTTTCGGTTCGCGACGTCTTCGGACTGGGATCGTCGGCTTAAACTTTCTCCGTTTTGATGATCCTTGAATTATCTATTGATGCCGACAATTCAGCAACAGCTCTTGTGGCGCAATTGGCTAGCGCGTCTGACTGTTAATCAGGAGGTTGGTGGTTCGAGCCCACCCAGGAGCGCTTCTCCTTGCTAATTAACGTGTGGAGTGTTCTTTTTAGCATCCAGATCTGTTTATCTTTTGTTGAGCGTCCTGTCCTCGCCAAATCGCGGATACTGTCACGACGAGGATGGTGACAAGTATTCACGAAGAAGCGAAGGAGATCGCCTTTTGTTTCTTTTCATGCTTCCGTACAACTATAGTTATCTTGTACTAAGCGGTTCAACAGCCAACATCATACAAAAAATGGTTACGGAATAAAACAATAAGATGTTCGAAAGATACAGAGTCAAGTAATAAGAAAGGACGCATTTGTTAGCTGCTTCTTTTCTTGCTATCGTCCAATCATAGCCATGACAATCCTGTCTTTTTGCCTTGGGTTCTTAAGGTATTCGTCAAATTGTTATGCCGATTTGCACTTTCTGACTGCTTGGATCAATGGCCAAAAAAAAAAAAACCAGAATAACCTCTATTCAGCAACGCGCGAATCCGATACGTGTCTTCCATGATTTATACTATCGTTTCATCGAGGAATATAGCAATAACTAAACGGGATC
Source organism: Thermomucor indicae-seudaticae (assembly GCA_000787465.1). NCBI lineage: Eukaryota > Fungi > Mucoromycota > Mucoromycetes > Mucorales > Lichtheimiaceae > Thermomucor > Thermomucor indicae-seudaticae. The sequence goes on from JSYX01000143.1 coordinate 46,613, forward strand.
AGATAGTACAAACGCAGTTGGAAAGAAACTACCGTCACTTTGGTATTCTTTTGCGGGTACACCCGTACTCAGAATTCAACCAGTCGCAGAGGGTAGGCTACTATACAAACTCAGCAGGACAGCTCCGTAGAAAATGACCTGAAAATAAATATAATGTAATATGTGAAAAATATTCGAGAAACATGGAATGATGTTAATGCGCATGTATAAATTTCGTTGGTAACTGTAATAAAGCTTTAGTAATCCATAATCAAATGGCACGCTTCGATAATGCCTTTCTTTATACAGCTCGCTGTCCTTGAACCAGAAAAGACTGTCGACACTTTTGCGTCAGAAAACGACCGACGTAGTTATATTGATCGCCAACGCCGAAAGCCTTCTTGTTGGAATCAGCCATAGCAGTTTGTAATATCTGTTTTTGACTCATGCAAGATGATAAAGTATGTAGGGTTTGGAGCGAAATGCTCCTTAAAGTTTGGAAGAACCCTAGAAATACGTCAAACTCTGAGAAGGTACATGCTAGATCATGATTTTTCTCGGGCAAAGTCATATTTTCGCATTTTTCCAATATACTTAGTATATGTGAGGCCCACTTTTCCTGTGCTGCAGAAGAGTTGATAAGACGAAGGAAAGAAAAATGGTCGATTTTGGCCATCACTGTATCTTTCGTAACGCTATTATATCTGTGGAAATGCTCAGCAAACACACTCGAAAGCGATTTTCGATATCCTACACATGAATAATGCGATGTGCAAGCGAGTCCTCGTTTGCTAAAGTGTACTAACTATATGTATGTCTAGAAAAATCTGTTAGTTATATGTTATATAAAAAGCAACACCCCGTATTCGAAATCTGTAAAGAGTATTTTCCATCTAAGGGCTAAATAGAATGGACGAAAAGTAAATCGCAGGGCAAAACAGGAGATCTTTACCAAAAATTTAAGGGGTAAGATCTATTCCAAACCGCGAAGGAATTTTTACGCTTACCTTGTGTTTCGTTTACATTTGGATGTTTACATTCAAGCAAAAGGGGTGATCAGTGGAGGGCTTAAAAAGTCTGAATATATGCTTTACCGTTGCTTGATATTCAGGGGTAAAGATGCTTGTCTCCGGCAATGTTGAACATGTTGCAGCGCAAACTGTAATATGGCAAAGTGACAGAGGACAAGCAGAAGAAAGAAATCGGGCTTCCTTTTGATGCTTGACCAATGGTTCTGTATAGCAGTAATCGAACTTGGGAAAAAAAAGGTGACTATGGAACAATTTGCTATATGCAAAAGAAGAGCACCTTTTGGTTCCAAAAAACTGCCAAAAATTTATAGTCTAACGGCATTTTACGAACAAGATACATCCCCAAAAATTTACGACTTGAGCGATAATTCAATTGCGATTGCTAATTTATCTATAGCAGTTTGGAGTTCTGCAACAGGGTAATGCGCAAAGCAAAGGCGAACATAATTTGAAAACTGGCCTGCAGGAGTTCCAGGAGTCGCAAACAGTTCGCCGCAGCCCACGTTGACCTTAAGATCATGACGTGTGATAATATCTACCAGCTGTGGACCTGTTATGCCTGGAGGCAGCCGAAGCCAGAGAAAGTAACCTCCTTGCGGCAAGTTTGCTGAGCATCCCAGAGGCACCAGTTTTCTCTTAATAGGTTCCCAAAGACCATGATATAATCTATCTTGCAGCTTCTTTTTCAACGACTCGATGTTATCCAATAGCGACAATTGCGGATCGTCGCTAACGAGCATAGGCGAAATGATCTCATTCGCTAAAGCCGTTATTGTCGGGTGTCAGTATCTGCTTTTCTATAAATGGTTCTTATGCTTACAGAGGTTACACGGGGACCCTCCAGAAATAAACGAGCCGCTATAATGTTACTCCTCTGAGCACAAGAATCACTTGGAAAGAGATGGTCCATAGAGGTACGTACCAAGATCCTATGCGTTTCACGAGAGACGGATGGGCTTCTACCCAACCTGCGCGTGCTCCCGGAGCCAGTATCTTGGAAAAGGATCCATTGCTTATGACTACGGGTTTCCCCTTGGATTCCAGATCATATGCGACAAGTCGTTTCGGTGTTTGACCAGAGAAGGTTAAAAGCTCATATACATCATCGCATACCAAAAGCACGTTGTATCGCCGTGCCACAGCCACCAATCGCTCACGCCGCTCACTGCTCAAGATGGTTGTTGAGGGATTGGCATGGGTTGGTACACAGTAGAGCACACCCGAATAATAATAATGACAGTCGCCTCCTTGATCCTTGAAGGCTTCCTGCAGGAAAGCCTCCAGAAAATCGACATCCAATCCCTTTCCATCGTCTGGTACGCCAACAAACTGATCTTTACGAAATCCAGCGTCTCGGAAAATGTCGAATACAAGATGGTAGGTAGGGTTTTGACAAAAGACGAATCTGGTTTCCTTGCTGGGTCTTGTCAGGATCGTCAACACGTGTTGGAGTGTCAGCGACGCACCTGGTGTGGCACACAAGTTCTCACTAGGTAAGAGTAAAATATCAGCCGGGCCCTTTGTTGTCCCCCCCAAAGGGTCCGCAACTTACACATGGACCTCTGATTGGTACCCTCTCGATAGGAAATGAGCGAGATTTTTCAAGTACTGACTATTACCATGCTCATGTCCGTACTACATCCATTGTCCCTGAGTGATTCCGATCTTGTATCGATTCAGTTTGTTGCGCTTACCTGCAACATGACAGCTGCAGCGTCTTTTGATGAAAACGCCACTTGGGCGGCACTTGCAATGCGTGCAGTGGGCAGTAAATCCAGAGAGGGTTGCCCGTTCAGTAAGTTGATCATGGCAGTAGGATCGCTGTGTACCTTCCCACAGCGCACAGCTCACGCGCCGACCAAATCGCATCCAGCGATCAGCCGCATATTTCAGGTTATACACATGTCACGTAGGTAAATTCTTGATATGTTTTTGCTTCATCCATCTGCAATTCTCGTGGCACTTGTGTATAGAGTTCAGGATATATAAGAGGAGTGAAACTTAGATGAGCATCTCCTTTCGCTCACTTTCAAAAACTGCAGGTTCGTTTTATAGTGAAACAAAAGAAACTGTAAGGTGCTTCCTGAGAGAGTGACGCTGATAATATGCTATGGAGCTGTTGGGCTCGCTAATCAGCTATGCATGAACATCCAGTCAAGCTCTTTCGAATATTCTATACGATTCTTTCTTGCGCAGAATGTCTAACATCATCGTAATTATCCTGGAGTGGTCATGTAAGCCAAAACTGCGTCTTGCTTCAAGCGATATCAAGCTCGACATTTCAGACGACGCGAAAAACAGCTAATCGCTAATCTCTGCATAGAATGAAAGATATTCAGGTGAATGAATAACAAGCTCTACATGACGTATGTCAGCCGAACTATATGAGTGACAACAAAAAAGGTATCAAGTCTTTATACAAGCTTCTTAGCGACAAAGAAACTCTTATAATGCCGCATTTGCCACACGCAAATAGCACCCAGTACAGCGATTTGTACGAGTGTCCACCACACTACACGCGAGTTCGTTAGTTCGGATTGATCACGAAATTCGGCCTCCCGTTCCTAAGATTATGATTAGCATTTGATCAACAGAAAGTCAGTGCCACAATATCCTACCCGCTGAGCAGCTTGCTCTCGCCTGATATCCTGTACGCGCTGATTCAACTCATGGATGCGCATAGCCAAGTCTGAACAAAATGGATACTCTAAGAGTACAGTTCCATGCATTGTCTGTATCATTATTACCTGTCAATGTCTCTGTATGATCATGGTGATCGCCAGCAGGGTCATCAAAGTCCATATCGAATGTCATCCGCTGAAAGGAAGGAGGCAATCGTTAACAATCATGTTCCTTCTAAGTATATGTTCTTGAAGCAATTACCGTCTTTGTAGAGTCGAACCACGAGTTCGTAGCGACGGACAAGCAGATGGAGTGGTCACCCGAATCAGCTGAAGTAAATGTAAATCGTCCGGATGGCTCATGCTGGCGGTTCACGACGACATGACCTTGCGGCAATTCCTAGTAGTAATAAAATGGGCATTAGCCAGGTAAAAAGAAGCACGCAGTCAGGGAGCCCTGTCTTACTTACTTCAACTGTGATCTGAATCCGGACATCAGGGTTAACAATCCAACGGTTTTGGACAGCAGAAAACTGCTCGGCTTTGAAAGTGCCTAGTAATCTCCTGCCATGAGCCCAGTGGCACGCGATGACCCGAGATCTTTGGGGCAGATACCTGTAACCATCGTTTCTTTTGGAAGCTCTTCCAGGAAACATTTCTTTTCGGAACCCTCGAGGTAAAAGTACAATGCATTGGATGTTTGAGCCAAAAGGAAGAGGGTGACGATCAACAGCGCGAATGACTGCCGCGTTGGTAGCATTGAAACCATGTTCAGCAAGAGAAGTGTCACTGAGACATAACTTGTCCGAACGTTATTAGGAGCGGGGTGCAAATCAAAAACCGAAAGCTCATCAACCTCATGGAGTTCGTCTCTCGAAAAGGGCTCTCGAAAAGTCCTGGTGCAATAAACGAAAGTAGTCTCAAAAGTGAAATAGACCATATCTGAGAATACAGTGTCTAACCGGTTGTGAAATTGCGAGTGCTATGTTTGAACGGGTGTTGTATAGCAATAGCGAAAGAGCTACTGCTCGCACGTCGAGGGACATAGTCCAAAATTCGGTCTGTCCGCGCATTTGTAAGCTTTATATGCGAACACCTCAGTCGTATGCTCTAATCAATGTATTTGAAGAATAGAGAGCAAGTGCCCGAAGAGATCAAGACTATGGCTTACTATTGTTGCTGTTGTTGATATGGTCTTTTACTCAAACTTCTCTATCAAGGCTAAAAGCACTTGTCAATAGAAACATTCAAAGATATTTAACTTACTAAGGTACCATCAGAAGTATTTACATGCACTAGATCTAGTAATATTATCATTGCCTCTTACCGACGATGCATGGGCCGACGTTTTCCGCACTGAAGCGCGCGGTGTCCGAAATTGCTCATTGAACAAGAGCCAGTTTTTCGCGCACTCACTCTGCAGCAAGGATACCAATGACGGAACCCGAGCCAGAATTCGCGATAGAGAAGCACATTAAATACTTTGTGTCGAACTTACGTATGCTACCGACCGACTATACCGAGACAGAGACAAACAGGCATGATTGGGGCACAAAGATGATGAGCGCACGCGCCTCATTATGTGAAAGTTGGTATTGAAACCTGAAATTCACAGAATGACGCTTGGCTTCTTTTGTCTCGCGGCTTTGGAGCTCTTGGGAGCCCTGGAGACAGCGATTTCCGAGCAAGATAGGCGTGACTGGATAGAGTGGATTTATGCACAGCAAATATTGCCTACCGGCAAACCGGAAGGTACCCCTCCCTCCCTCCCTCATAAAGTCTGAGCAAGGAAAACTCTTGTGTAGGCTATATAATAATCTGTTTCCCGTAACAGATCCAAACATTTGCCATTGTGGGTTTCGAGGATCTTCTTGGTCGGGTCGCGTGTTTGATCCGGATGCGGTAAATGTTGGCATAAACCGTGGAGCAGAACACCTTATTGAGGTCTCTCTCTCTTGTAGTCTCATTCAGACTATATACCATACGATTCTGCACATATCGCGAATACCTATACTGCACTTTTGAATTTACTTCTTTTGGGTGACGATCTTTCACGGGTTAATCGTGAAGCTATTCTGCAAACAATAAAATGCCTGCAGCAACCTGACGGGAGGTATTATTTTTTTTCCAATGCGTATCGATCGGGTCCTTCTGTTCTGAACAAACTGCATGCCTAGTATTGCACCGACGGAAGGAAGCCTCGAAAGGGATGTGCGATTCTTGTACTGCGCATGCGCCGTTTCTTACATGCTGAACGATTGGCGCGGTTTGAATATTGAATCTTCTGTTGATTATGCAAAACGACTTCAGGTAAAAGAAACTAAAAGTCGCAACGAAGCTACAAAGCTATTGAGCTCATTCTTTAAAGACGTACGAGTACGCGTTTGCTCAAGCACCAGGAAACGAGGCACATGGTAACGGTGCTTTACGCGATTTGCAGCAAAAGCATTGACCAATATGTGTAGGCGGTTCGACATTCTGCGGAGTGGGCGCTCTTACACTGCTTGGCAAGCAAGCGGAAGGTCTTGTGAATAAGGAAAGGCTGATACGCTGGTGTGTTTTCCAACAAACGACTGGATTCGCTGGACGACCAAACAAAGGGCCAGATGCCTGTTATTGTTTCTGGATCGGAGCCGCACTTGAGGTAGGATCTATTGATTGCCGAGGAAAGACAGAATCACCCCATTGATTGATCTTAGATGATGGATGCATTCGAATATGTGAACCAATTCAACTGTCGCAGCTTCTTGTTAGACTGCCAGACGAAGATTGGTGGATTCGGCAAAACCCCTGGAGCTTTTCCAGGTATGAAATGTTATACCGTGCGCTCCTGCTTGTTTGCTAATGCTCGTAAAATATAGATGTCATGCATTCATATATGGGGATAGCTGCGCTTTCATTGATGAAAGAACCGGGCGTCAAACCAATTCATGCAGCGCTTAACGCGCCTGAAACCGTAGTGCATCGCTTGAAAACGAGGAGCAAGTTCTGGAAAATAAGCGAAACGACTCGATCTGACTAATAAAACCTATCTAAACTTTCGGATTGATGGGCTCCCGAGGAGAAAACGTCATTGTCCAAAGTGTGTGCGTGGAAGTGTCTGGAGGATGCGGGAACAGGGTTGCCCAGTATGGAATGGGTCGGGTCTTTGAATTTTTTCTCAGCTTTTCTTTTTCCTTCCTTCAATTTATGCAGCTTAAATATAAAAACCCCTCCACTACACGCAGAATTTTCGCATCAGTTCTTTTTCTGTTTCTGCATCAGTACAATAACCGTCTATCATCATGACTAAGGCCGTTGGTATTGATCTTGGTACAACCTACAGCTGCGTTGGTGTCTGGCAAAACGACCGTGTCGAAATTATCGCAAACGACCAAGGCAATCGTACTACTCCTTCGTATGTTGCCTTTACCGACACTGAGCGTCTGATCGGTGATGCTGCAAAGAACCAAGTTGCTGTAAGTACTTTAACTTTATACGAGCTTTTTCGTTATTGATGACGTGTCGTGCTAAAACTGTTGTCACTGTGTTTCTAGATGAACCCTCATAACACCGTCTTTGACGCCAAGCGTCTCATTGGTCGTCGTTTCCAAGATCCCGAAGTCCAGTCTGATATGAAGCACTGGCCATTCAAGGTCATCGAAAAGGGCGGCAAGCCTGTCATTGAAGTCGAATACAAGGGGGAAAAGAAGCAGTTCACTCCGGAGGAAATTTCCTCGATGGTGCTCACCAAGATGAAGGAGACTGCCGAAGGCTACCTGGGTGGCAAGGTCGACAGCGCCGTAATCACGGTTCCGGCTTACTTCAACGACTCTCAACGCCAAGCTACAAAGGATGCTGGTACCATTGCTGGTCTTAACGTTCTCCGTATCATTAACGAACCTACGGCGGCTGCCATTGCCTACGGTCTTGACAAGAAAGGCAAAGGAGAGCACAATGTTCTTATTTTCGACTTGGGTGGCGGTACATTTGATGTCTCGCTCTTGACGATTGAAGAAGGCATCTTTGAAGTCAAGGCGACTGCTGGTGACACTCACTTGGGCGGTGAAGACTTTGACAATCGACTGGTGAACCACTTTATCCAAGAATTCAAGCGCAAGTTCAAGAAGGACATTTCCAGCAACCCTCGTGCTGTCCGCCGTCTCCGTACTGCTTGTGAACGTGCGAAGCGTACCCTGTCCTCGTCTGCTCAGACCTCAATCGAGATCGACTCCCTCTTCGAAGGTATCGACTTTTACACCTCCATTACCCGTGCCCGCTTTGAGGAGTTGAACCAAGATCTGTTCCGCCAGACCATGGAACCCGTCGAAAAGGTCTTGCGAGATGCCAAGCTTGACAAGGGTTCTGTGCATGAGATTGTTCTCGTCGGTGGTTCGACACGTATTCCAAAGATCCAAAAGATGGTCTCGGACTTTTTCAATGGCAAAGAACCGTGCAAGTCGATCAACCCCGATGAAGCTGTTGCTTACGGTGCCGCTGTACAAGCTGCCATTTTGACTGGTGACACCTCTGAGAAGACCGAGTCGCTCCTGTTGCTCGATGTCGCACCACTTTCCCTCGGTATCGAGACTGCTGGTGGTGTCATGACGCCTCTGATCAAGCGTAACACAACTGTGCCTACCAAGAAGTCAGAGATCTTCTCGACTTACGCGGATAACCAGCCCGGTGTCTTGATTCAAGTCTATGAAGGTGAACGTGCACGTACCAAGGACAACAACTTGCTTGGTAAATTCGAATTGACTGGTATGTATTACGACAAAAGCCCTTTTATTTTGGTTTCATGCTGCAGATACTAACCTAAAACATTCACTTTTTAGGTATTCCACCTGCTCCTCGTGGTGTCCCACAAATTGAAGTCACCTTTGACGTTGACGCCAACGGTATCTTGAACGTCAGCGCTGTGGACAAGACTACTGGGCGATCGAACAAGATCACGATTACGAACGACAAGGGTCGCTTGTCCAAGGAAGAAATCGAGCGCATGGTTGCAGATGCAGAAAAGTACAAGGCAGAAGACGAAGCGGCTGCTGCTCGTATCCATGCCAAGAATGGTCTCGAATCTTATGCATACAACTTGCGCAACACTCTCCAGGAGCAGAATGTGGCCAGCAAGTTAGATCCTTCTGACAAGGAGAGGTTGGACAACGCTATCAAAGAAACCATCGAGTGGCTCGACAACAGCCAAGAAGCAAGCAAGGAAGAATACGAAGGCAAACAGAAGGAACTCGAAGAAGTGGCCAACCCCATCATGCAAAAGTTGTATGCTTCTGCCGGTGCTGGTGGTGCTGCTCCCGGTGGATTCCCTGGCGCTGGTGCTGCTCCTGGTGCTGGCGCAGCTGGTGGTGCAGACTCTGGCCCAACCGTGGAAGAAGTCGACTAAAATGCTACGAAAGGCTAGATCGGAAACATTGTTTATCTTCTTTCCCTCCCACCCTTTTCCTATATTTCTCGCTTAACATCATCATCTAGCTCTTCTCTTTTCCTCTAGCCCATCTTCATTCCTTTGTATCATATTTCTTTTTCTTCTTTTCTTTACTTTGTTTATAGTCGTCTTCCCATAAAAGGAAAACAAAATACAGTGAGGTTGGTGCTTAACATCGCATGGGGTACTTTTTTTTTTTTTTTTTTT
>JSYX01000147.1:0-52545 GCA_000787465.1 Thermomucor indicae-seudaticae
CGCGGACTCACAGTCGCAAACCAAAGCAAACCAGAGCGAACCAGAGCCGAGCCGAGCCGAACCAGGCTCTGCTCTGCTCTGGTTTTTCGGAACCCTACTACCTATCAGTGTTGTCTGCCCGGACTTCCCGGCTCGAACACCATCAAGCCAATCTCTCAATTGGTAACGCATTTTGGTAAAGCACGCCTACGTTTTTGACTCAATCCAAGGCATTCTCATGCCCCGTATACCTGCTCCCCGTTGGCCAATGCGTCACATAGTCTCCCAATTTTTCGCCTTCTTGAACTTGCAAGTTTTTCACATCGCAGGAACCTTCTTGCAGCATTTCGAACCTCGACAGCAGTCCGCTGCTCCAACCATATTGTTGAATTTTTTGCCCGGCCGCATTTTCATACTGAACGTCTTCTCGGACCTGCCCTGGAGGATGGATCTCTCATTGGGGATGTCATGACGGAATCCTATCGACTATTACATGTACCCTATATGTCCACCCTTCCCGACTGGTAACCTCGCGCCCCAAAATCTGCATGGAAGGCTTTCTGGCGAGAGGCCTTCCCCATCATGCTCACACGGTGCTATGGCGTGCCTACCAGGTGGAACTTCCATGTCGAAAGCGCCTCCATAAACTATGCCCAGACAAATTCCCTGACTCGGTTTGCGTTTTCTGCCAGCAACTCTATCGACACTTCACTTGGGACTGCCAATTGAAGCGCTAAGTTTGGGGCGACATCGCTCGTCAGTTTTTGGCGCTTCCTTCAGCCCTTACATATGACCACTTCTCTGTCAAACCGCCTACGCACCTTCAAGTGTGTGGATTACAGCATATCAGCTTTCGTCATCTTGTTGCATATACCTTTCTCGTCATATGGCGTGCACACTGGCGTTATGTGTTCTAGCAAAAACGTTTTTGGCCAAACAGTGTCGTTGCCGCTGCCATTCGCTTGGTTAAAACAATTGAGACCCAATCAACTTGTAAACTTATACCCTAGACAGGCATAATCCCCGATGCCACTTTTCTCTTTCGGCACTTGAATAAAAAAAATTCGCGAAAGTAAATTCAGGTCTCTCTGAATTCACAATAGGCGTTCTATACTTGCAAATCAGGTAGTCACAGTACAAGAACGAAATATGTCGCTTATTAGTTCAAATTCACTGATGGTATTATATTTTAGAAAGATGATGGTCTCTATACACTATCTATACCGCTCTTTATATAGTTAACCGGCTGTTTCAAATAAAAGTTCCTGTCTCAGTTATCTAGATGCTGCGTATGTTTCTGCTTCGTTCATTCAGTATCTGAGACGATCTGATTGTAGGTAGCATGGGCAAGAATGGTTTGCTGAACCAATCATTAGCAACCGTTCATTATTAGATTTACCACAGGATTGCGTACGGAAATTGTAAAGTATATTATAGCCATAGTTCAAAGTCTGGCATGGGAAACAGGATTTCATGGCAGCCAGAAAAGTAAATTTAGTTGCAACATGGTGTGATAGGTAAGCACAATTCTGTCAGAAAGGCAACCAGTAGAAGGTTGAATTACGCAAACACATTGAAACAAGTATACTTAAATAAATTACCGAAAAGCGGGACAACGGACATCGACGTGTGCTAAAGGCTTTCTATTATACTCCGTATAGAACGCCTAAAAAACCGATCTTGTCTTCAGCGCGAACGCAAAGTCAATCAGGATAACCGACAGGAAGTATCCAGTAGATATATTAAAATATCAAAAGCGGGTGTAGGGCCGTCGAAAGATGGCATTCCAAAGATTTGCAACGTATGCACGAATAATAGAAAAAACATAGGCGAACGTATCCCGTAACTTTCGATGCGCCTTCGAAGAGACACTAGATTTTCCCTTCTTCTTGTGAACCGAAGCAGCCGGACGCCAATGACGTATGTTGGCGTAACTTGAATGCAGACTCAGCACTGAAGCAAGGCCCGGAAGAACCTCGACCTGAAACGGCTTGACAGGCGCATGTTCACCATCAATGGCCACGTAAGCCTTGTTGTTTTTGGACAGTGGTGTTAATCGAAACGCTTTCACTTTATAATATTCGACCTGATAATCATATACATGAATCCTCCAATTCTTTTCCAACCGCGTCCATTTCCTTACCGCATCAGAATCAATATGGTGACCGGTTTCCACTTTGGCAAACAACAAAAGTCTCTTTAGGATACTATGCTTGCCGCGGACCAGCAAGAGATCTAGCATGCCGTCGTTTGGAAGTGCACAGGGATGACTCAGCATACCTCTTGCTAACCAAGGCACCTTGCTTGTTAAAAAGAACGAAATGTCTTCGCCTTTAATGATTGTCCAGTCGTCAGGGACAGGCTCAGAAAGCGGGGGTATCGTAGTACTGGCAGTAGAAGAAGCAGTAGGTTGTTGTTCTTCCGCTTCCATTGCTGATTGATGATCACAAGCTACAGTAAATAGGCTCTTGACCTTTTCCTTGTTGCTCTCTACAATATGTACTGCAGCTTCCATGCCATAAGTCTTGCCTGTAAAGATCTGCTGTAATAGTCCAAGAACCGTGCGTGCATCACCCATCCATCTATATACCCTCATCAGTTTCTTCACTATATCTTCCTTCACAGCTTTTTTATCTTACCGCATGTTCTCTGTTCCCAGATCTGCATATGCAGTGATACCGTAATTATGCGACAAGAAGGAATAATATTGCTTGTCGTCATAGGTCACAGAACAAAGATCCAAAGGCATGCTTTTGCCTGTACATAAACTCTTCCTAGTTAGCATAGCCCTTCGCCTTTTGGGGCACCGTCACATATACAGTAATTTTTTTACTAGTACTAACTAACCTTTTACAACTTGCAAGGCGGTATGCACAGGATCAAAGCCCAATTGTTCACCAAGCAGACATACGCTCAAGGCATTACCAGTTCCACCGGGAATCACACCCAATGGCAGTCTTTTCATAACGGTCTCGGCATCGGGCCGTTGCAGAAACCCATTGATCACCTCGTGTATCACGCCATCACCGCTCACCATGACAACCGCGTCATAGGCATCTGCGTCCAAATCACGCGCAATTTCCACGGCATGTCCCTGATATTCTGTGTCTTATGATGATAACGGTCAGGTCACCCTGTCCCTATCAATGGGTAAACAACTTACATTCGACATCCACAGTGCATCGAGCACTAGCAAAGACTGGGTCCACCTTTTCGCTGTAAATTTTCTTGGCTAGACCTTGACCGCCAAATGGATTAATCAAGACCTTGAACCTCTTTTCTGCCTTGATGTCTGCCAAAGAAAAAAGAAATTGGGTTGATTCTCCAGACTATGGAACCAACGCAGCATTTGTCTATTACCTCGATAGACGTCTTTCATGACGGTTTCACAGAAAGTTTCGGCTTCCCTGGCTTCGCCTTCTTCCACTTGAGCGGTAAACGTACAGAGGTCCAAAGCTGAAGTTTCCGGTTCAGCATGGTTCTGTGGGATTAATGCCGAAAGTCTCAACAAGGTTTGGTCAAACGAGACATGGAGGACGTGAACGCGCGCAATGGGGACAATGGTCAGTGATGTAAGCGACCGTTTGCTTGCTGCAGACGAAGAACGTCAGTCCGTAGTGGGCGGTACAGAGAGAACTCAAGTTACATTGTTTTTCAATGGAAACGTTTCCTTCGACACGGAGTCCGAGTCCATCGTATGTCAACTCGACACCGCTATTAAGCTTTAGTGTGTGAATCATTGAAAGAGCGGGCCCGAAATTGAACAAATCCAAAGCTTGCTTCTTGATGAAGCGTTCTCCTCTTTATCCTTAACCTTTGCAGTTTATTTGACGGTTTGCTTGCGTGGTTACTGTCCTTAATATCAAAACTTCTACAGCTCTCAGACACGATAGAATTGTAAATAGGTATCGTAATAAATTGTGCGATTGTCGACGGTATATTGATCATTTAGATACTCCACAAAGGGCAATCGCGATAGTAAAGGATTCAATGGGCTGATTCACCCACACAGAACTTATATCATACATGACCGAGTCGCAAAAGCAGTTTTAGGGTGGTAGCTCAACACGAAGAGAAGGAGGGGCAATTAGGGATCGTAAGTCAGTTGTCGGGTTACATGGCCATGCTTGCTTGTAACGCTTTGAGCTCTTCCTCTTCGTCGTCTTCCGGTACTTTGCCTTTGACTGCTCCTAAAACAACCAGAGATCGGTCAAGTCGTCCTTATCACACCTAGATACGTTATTAATCAACTTACCAGGTTCATGAGAAGGTACATTGGGTGTATGTAACGCGGCTGTTGGAGCATCAAGCATCTTGGCATCCAATTCTTCTTGCTCCAATTCTTCGAGTTCATTAAGCAGCTCATCCTTATCTCTTGTGTCAATACTCTCCTATTGTTTTTGATAGGTCGCCCAGCTTTCTTACCTCGTCTAACTCTTCGCCAATACCCACTGGCCGGGAAATAGCTTCAGCAATTTCGTTGGCGATATCCATCTGATCACGGATCTCATCCATGGTTGTGTCGACCTTGTTGATATCCCTAAACACCAAGCGAGTCAGTTCCATATGGGGTATCAATTACAGCCAAGTAGGGAAGCATACATGGATCCATGAATGTTTTTCATGGCCTCGGCACCTGCTCTCATTGCACTCATGGTTTCCAGATTTACGTTGGCGTTTTCAATAGCCATCATTTGAGTCTCGATCGTCATTCGAGCGCCATTGATCTTTTCAATGTTGTTTTCGTAAGCCTTTTTCCGTTTTAATGCCAATAACGCCACTGTAATAGGACACGGAATCAGCTCATGGATGCATATAAAGGCAGAAACAGTGTGCTTGTGATTACCTCTCCTGTTCTTTGTAGCGTTTGCTTTGGCTGTCTTTAACTCATTGTTGGCCTTTGCTTCTAAAAAGGCTTGACGCTTCTCCAACATGTCCAATGTCTCTCGTAGCTTGTAAATGGCATCCTTTGCAGTCGTCTTGGACTTTGCTTTACCAAAAAATAGATTCATGTTGCGATGGCCTTAACTAATGAAGAGAGACAGCTGCCAAGGCGCCGAAAAAAATGAGAGATCGGGTTTAGGTCACATGACGTGCTTCAGCATTACTGGATTTTAATCAGCGCTATTTACCCTGGCCAATCACGCCACTTCGATTATGCAATCAACGCCAGATTCTTTTTTACTCAGCGCCAATCAAAAGGAAAACTCCGCTAACAAGTTCTGGCAATCGCCTCAACGGGTTACTTATAGATAACATTGCTCGTCGACTAGAATACAAGAAGCCAATGACAGATGATGACATTCTCGTATCGCACACTTCCTCACTTGTCACAGTTGACACTTTAAACTACACTCCACATTTATTTACAAAATGAATCAAGGCTCACAACCCGATATCTCGTTTTATAAAATATTGTTTTTAGACTTCCTCCTCCTGTTCTTCTTCTTCTTCTTCTTCCTGTTCTTCTTGTTGTTCTACTTCTCTTCGTTGTCGACTTCGGGAACGACCACCCTTTCGACCGGCTTCTCTGGCACGTTCGCTACCAGGTTGGAAAGATCCCGAAGAAGCACGACCACCCTTGGAAGCAATCTGGTGCTAAATTTATCGGGAAACGTAAGAAATGGTTGCCTTGTTGCCAAACAAAACGGACATATCGGCATACCTTCTTCTCTGGATCCATACTAGCAAATCCACCAGAGTGGCTAGATTGACCACCCTTACGAGCAATGTTGCGAACTTCCTCCTTCGGGCGGTTGGCAAAGTTACCAGGGTTAGGATTCTGAGTTCCAGACATGATTGACTTGAAAGACGATACAGAGACTACTCCCGTAAAGCGTCTCACCTATTTATATGAGCAGAAGAAAAAAAGAAAGCGGTCTTAACATCAATGACCAAAGAATGATAGCATGGTTATGGTAGGGAGCGCTTGATAGGTTCTGTAGAAGAAAATATCGTCAAGTGTAAGGCGCTAGTTTTCATGCCGCTATCCCTTACCCTTCTTAAGTGTTCTCATTGATAGGGTTTTGCCCATCGCCCGCAAGGCTAAAAGCCAAACAAGTGTATTTGTTGCTGTAGCCCTGTCTTTTGATCGACTCTATTTGCCGCTGCAACTTTATACCTGACAAAAATGTGATAAACAGATAGAGACAGAGACCATCTTCGCACTGATCATCACATGCTCCCGTAGTCGAAGCGGGGTACATTCGTTCACTGACCGCTGCTCTTCTCAAGAATGAAGCGAGCATTTTTTTGAACTGAATTTTCCGTTAAGATATCCCTATATCTGCAAATACTCGAGGCAGGATTATTGTACGCATGTCAGCGTTAGGATTCCCTTTCCTTTCGTTCAAATCAGTCGACCGCAACATTCCCCACAGCTCATTGGCTCTAACCAACCGCTCATGTTCTCTCGGTGAATAGCTCTAGAGTATGCATCAAAGCAAAGGATAGCCTAAGTATATATGTGTTTTGTGCGATATATATTCATCAGCTGCAGTAAAAGAACGATCGACTGGATTAATTTGCTTCTGGAAAAGTTATCCTCCCTTGAGTGTAATGTGTGTCTTTTAAACATGAACTTCCCATGGTTGCTCCTCGGGCACAGCAGTAATTTGGGGCCTCAAGAATCGGTCTTTTTCCATTACTGCTGTATTAAGATAGAGCAGTAAATCAACAGAATATATAACGGTGAAAAAGACGACGACGACCGAAGCAGGAGGGCGCGTATTTCATATTACTTGTCCGGAAAACCTCTCTTACACCTACGCAATCGCGTCCCCACTGTTCTTCTTATCCAATCCGCTATATTTTGTCTACTGGAACAGAGCTCTTGACGTTCCAAGAAGCCCTTTTTCATGCCGCAGCGGGAATCTCAACCTTTCTCCATGCAAAGACTCCGTCTTGAAACACGGCTCTTACAGGCCAACAGCTTCCACCCTCACATTAGCACGCTTATTCATCGTGAAGAAGAAGCCGCAACAAACGATGACCAAGACAGAGGAAAAGAATGTCGACTCGACATTATTTATGAATTACCACCCAGCGTGTTTGTCGACCCGAACCAGTTGGCCGACGCACTTGAACTGAACCACCCATGGGTTTTTGGCGAGACGGATCTGGAAGCGCCACTCGAACATGTTCGCGAACAACGCGGGAGCATCGTCATTGTCCGTCCGCCTTTTATAAATCAGTCATTAATATCATTGGATCTACCCATCCATTTGCGATACCAACGACCTTCGGCAAACGGGACGCATCGCGCCATTCGGATCCAAAAGCCACGAGCAGGCTGGACCTGCGGCGATCGCCACTCGGACTTGTCGCAGCTGCCTGCCTTGGATCACCCGCTGATACCTAAGCGTCGTCTTGTTGACGACAAGAGCCGGCGACTGCAGTTTATTGAAATGACCCAAGATAGCGGGTTTCTGGAGCTCGCGGTGCCAGTCGGAAGCACAGAGGATGCAAATGTCGTCCTCCTAGGCACCTTTCTCACGGTCGTACTTTGTACAGTTTGGATTTTACTTGCTATCCGCAAAGGGATCCTCAAACAACGACGATATGAAGCCAAAGGCAAACGAAGACGATCTGAATAACTGCTCGGATAAAACTCCATGGCATATACTGTGAATAACTTTGAATAAAACAAGATGTTATTGAATAGCTGGCGATCGAGTATGCATAGTTTGTCCTGTTCTTGCTCACAGGCAGGTGGGACGGAATCTCTGCGTAATAGCGACCTACGCCGTTATATGTTAAATAGACAGCTAAATGCGTGTTTTTTTGTATTGTTGTTGCCTGATGATAAGTACGGAATATCAAGAAGCGACAGAACAGACAACATCAACAGGATATGTTATGTCCTTGATAAATTTGAAAGTCTTTGCGTGTTTGGCCAATCGTCTGCAAGGTGGGGGTATCTCAATCTGGCGATATGCAAGCTTTATAAGGTATTAAACGCGTATATAGGGTCAAATATACAAAGGTACAATAAGCTACGCTACAGGTCCCCTAAAGTTCAATTAAAGGTGCGTCCTCGATAGGACATGTTTGCTGTTGCGGGATAGTAGTCGGTACCTGTGGATACAGTGACAACGACTGAGAATTCGGAGCGGTATGAGGTTGCTGTTCTTGCGTAGATCTCGTTTCTGGCGTTCCTGCTGGTGTTGGCACCCTTCCGGCGTACGCAGGGTATCTTTCATAGATAGCTGGATAAGGAATGCTGCTTTGTTGATGTGGTATCTGTGGAGTTGTTGCTGGGACATTCAATGGAGGTCCAGAAGGCGCAACATGTTCAGGTGCCGCATGTGTCGATACGGCTGTTAACAGCTGAGGTGGTGGTACGATGTTCTGCGGGTACGCTGTAGATCCAGACTGTGCGTAGGAAACAGGATTTCGTTGAAAACCACCAGAGATCCGTTGTTCAAGAAGTTGATCGTATGTCCGTATTGCTTGATTCAGCTTTTCATGGGCTTCCACCAGCTTTCCTGTTTTAATAACAGAATGAATGACTCGTCAAGGCCTTCGTCTATCTTACCAGAGAACTTACTGTATTTCGTGATCGTACTGTCTAAACTCTTCAAAAGTTTCGGTTGTAGAGCACCAATCTGCGTATATAGGTGATTCACTTGTTCATCGCTGGACACCTGTCGACCGGATGCATGGATACGCTCCATTAATACAGAAAAGAGCTCGATATTCTCCATTTCAAGCGGTGAAAGATCGTCCGGATTGATGGTTTGCCTTGAAAACTGATGACTGTAGAAACCGGTATCCTGCGACTGCTCTAAATCGCGAAGAGAAGCCGCTATCGCCGCAGCAAGATCAGGATCATCTTCTTCGTTCACAGGAGGCTCCTGCTACACGATACGCAACATTTCAATGAAAAACTCTCAATTGTGCAAAGCTTACAACTCTATTACCTTCCATTGACTGCTGCTCCAGCGTTGTTCTGCTTCTTTTTTCGACAACTCGATAGCTTTTGCCAAGTCCTCCTCAAATTGTTTATCCTCTTCTTCCTCCTGCCGAATGCTCGCAGCCTGCCGAGTGCTCGCTGACTCTGTCGCCTTGCTTATTACATCACGCTGAGTTGACTGCTGCTCTGCTGGTGGTGGTGCAGGAACCAAGGATGGCGTTTTCGCAGCAGCAGCAGCCGAGGAGTATATCGCGTCCTTTTTCGCAATTCTCGATAGCTTCAGTTTTACATAACAACCATGACAGACGCGAACATGGTCGTCGATACCGTAGTGCGGTAACGGTAAAGTTTTCGACGAGCACTCCTGACAGAAGGTACCACCGCAGTTTCGACAATGGTGCTAACGAAAAGACATCACGGTAAGGAAACGAACACAACCAAAGCAGTATTGTACCTTACTTTACGATTTGTAAAGGTGAACTGGGTCCTACATCTTTCGCAAACGTCCGAATCTGTCCATTCCGGTGCCTACATATATATATTAGTGCAACTTGTAACATTTGTTATGATTCAACTTACTGTCTCGCTTTCCAGAAATATAGGATTTATGTTTTGAGTATCAAGGGGTGGGAACTCGAACTTTTGTATTCGAAGCAAGTTATAAGTCTCCGTTAAATAGCTTAGCGATGGGCAGTGGTAGTTCTGGACGGATAAGGCCCACACTTGGATGACTGATAATATTTTGGCTTTCACTTCCTGGTTGCATTCGCCCTATCATCTTCCGTCAGAAGAACAATCACATCGAAAACGTCGTCCTTTTTTACATTTAGTTTCTCCATGAGTGCATCCATAAACTCGCTGCTTGCGATTTCTCGAACAAAATGGTATCCGCTATTCTTTACACACGTGTCGAGAAGCTGCGCAGGGGTTCAGTAAGTACCTCGCGCAAAACTTCGAACAAAAAAGGACTTACTGATAACGTCAGCAGCTGAACGTTTGGGTTTTTGTGTTCAAGTCGTCGCTTAAACGCTCGCATGGCATCTCTGGCATTCACCGCTTTACTTCGAATCTGATCGCTAATGGTAAACTGGAGTGCAAGATCCGTCTGATTAGCCGGAAGCAGCTCCGAAGTTGCTTTCTCTGAGACCATAGTAAACTGTAAATGTTGGCCTTTTTTGATAATAATGCTAACTAACCTATTAGCTCGTCTAAAGCGCTTTGACCCCACCAAAGCGAAACCATTGTCAGAAAGAAAATGCAGTTTCAACAATGCCGCTGCCCCCGACAATTCATGGTGGAGCAATTCATGTTCCGAAAAGTGCGTTGCACCATGTGTTTGCATAACAGAAGGAGACGAATGCAATGCTTCTTTTTTCTAGCGAGCCCAATGATGTGCTTCTTTAAGCAACAAGTTCTTATTAGTGCATAATCATCGCACAAAGACTCGGGTGTATCTGTAGCGAGGTTGCTGGAAAGTTCCCATTTTGTGGATATGCTCAGTTGATATAGCACACTTCAAAGCTGGCATAACAGAAGATAGAAGTCCCCTTCTCTTCAAAATGGTGTGGCAATGTGCAAGATCCGGAGGACCGTTGTTAAAGTGTTCGTATGGTATATACAAGAGAGTAACTAACATACAGTGGAAAGCTGTTCCAAAGTGCCCGGTAATGTCATTATTATTCCTCAAACCGGATTCGTTGCATGGATCAGGAATGGTTCTCGATGCTTGGCTGTTATCATGATGTCTGTGTGTAAGCTTTGCAAGCTGCGACAGGACAACTTCGCTTCCGGTTACTTCAACCTAGGACAATTTTCTACGTCCGACCATCGGCCTGCGACAAGCGAACCTTCTTCCCTCATTTTCAGTACTCGATTATTGCTCAACCGATGGATCTCAATACCTGGGTATCTGACAATGCCATGAAGGTAAACAATTAAAAAGAAAAAGATATCATATCGAATATGAACGGCGTTACTTATCCAAACCATTATACTTTTGTTCTAGATTTTCGGCATGTCAGACCGAGCCATGGTCGATTTCATAATCGCCACAGGTAACGAGCAATTCCTTTCTTATTATTGCTTCATTGCAGTATATTTTAAACGAATTATGCAACTGATCCTTATTTTGCCTATATATAGCCCAAAAAGCGCCATCACCCGACAGCCTTTTCGCACAGCTTCAGGCAGCCGGAGCGCCATCGGACGAAAGTGGTCGACGATTTGCGCATGAACTGTATGGACGTGTACCGCGAAAGCAGACGTCAACCTCGGAAGCAGCCAAAGCGGCAGCCAAAGCACAGAGGAAAAAGGAAGAAAAGGAAGCAGCAAAGTTGCGAAAAGTCAACGAATCGTTCAGGACCTTGATTGATGAGCAAGATGCAGCAGACAAGGACGGAGAAGACGAAGAACGGCGGATACGTAAGAAGGAAAAGAAGCTTCGTAAAAAGCAGAAACAGGAAAGTACTTGGGAGAGCGATGACGAGACAGAAGTGAAAAAGACATCGACGACCAGCCGAAAACGAAAGAAAGATGAAGAGCAACAGGAAATGGACGACGCTGAATTGGAACGGTTACGTGATATCCAAGAACGCGATGCGCTTGCCAACCGTATCAAAGAGAAGGACAAGGAGCGCACGAAGAACGTTGTCGAGGATCGGTCATCCAAAGAGGGCAGCGAAGCTCGTAAACGGAGAAACTTGGCAGATGACAAAGAAGCTCGCTTAGCAGCCCTGCCGTCCATTCGTGAGCGGTCTCGTCAGGAGTATCTTAAACTGCGTGAGAAGCAACAACTGGAATTGCTGCGGAAACAAATTGAAGATGAAGAGTTCCTTTTCCGAGGTCAAAAGTTAACAGCACGCGAAATTGCCCAGCACGAGTACAATAAGCAAGTCCTTGCGTTGGCAGAAGCTCGATTGAAGATCGACACAAAGGAAGATGCTTATGTGATGCCAGAAGGTAAGACTTGTTGATGCCTTTTTTCGCGACACATCGTCTGTGCTGACCCGGTTCTTTGTTAGATTACATTACTGAAAAGGGGAAAATTGACAGAAAGAAAAAAGAAAGTGCTTTATACAAGCGTTATGAGGAAGAAGAGAAGTTTGTTTCTGAACAGGAGCAGTGGGAGCAGCTTCAGATTCAAAAAGCGGCACAAAGAGCGGAACGTGCTGCTGAAGAGGATGAATATGAATATGTGTTTGACGAGGAGCAAAAGATCGATTTCGTCTTGGCAGCAAAAATGAACGAACTCGATGAAAAGGATTCTGCGCTGCTGGAAAGAATCGATGAGGCAGAACGGCGCGCAAAGACCATTGAAGATACCCGCAAATCGCTACCTATCTATGAATACCGCGATCAGCTTATCGATGCCATTAATGAATACCAAGTTCTGATTATCGTTGGTGAGACTGGATCGGGCAAGACGACGCAGCTTCCGCAATATTTGTACGAAGCCGGATATACAAAGAACGGAATGAAAATCGGATGTACTCAACCTCGTCGAGTAGCCGCCATGAGTGTCGCAGCTCGTGTTGCGGAGGAAATGGGTGTTCATTTGGGTGCCGAAGTTGGTTATAGCATCCGTTTCGAGGACTGCACAACGGACAAGACGGTAGTAAAATATATGACGGATGGTATGTTACTCCGTGAATTCATGACAGAACCAGACCTTGCGTCGTACAGCTGCATGATTATCGACGAGGCTCATGAGCGGACTCTTTCAACGGATATCCTGTTTGGCTTGATCAAGGTTCGTAAGTTCATGTATATGTCAGACAAGGCTAGCAGTTGCTAACGTCTATATTATAGGATATCGCCAGATTTCGGCCTGATTTGAAGATACTTATTTCAAGTGCGACAATGAATGCTCAGAAATTCTCGGAATTCTTTGACGATGCACCTATCTTCAATATTCCTGGAAGACCTTATCCAGTCGAAATCTATTACACCAAGGCACCGGAAGCCAATTATCTTCGCGCAGCTATCACCCAGGTTCTGACGATCCATGTCACGCAAGGACGTGGTGATATCTTGGTTTTCCTGACCGTAAGTTACAGCTCGTATTCGGGAGTTGTAGTAGTGACCATACTAACGCGATCACTTCGTTTTAGGGTCAAGACGAGATTGAGGCGGCGCAGGAAGGTCTGAATTTGGCATGCAAAGCGCTAGGTAGCAAGATCGGCGAGTTGATCATATGCCCTATTTATGCGAACCTGCCCTCTGATATGCAGGCAAAGATTTTTGAGCCGACACCGGAAGGGGCACGTAAAGTTATCCTTGCGACTAATATAGCAGAAACGTCGATTACGGTCGACGGTGTAGCGTTTGTCATTGATCCTGGCTATGCAAAACAGAAGTCTTTCAATCCACGTACGGGAATGGAAGCTCTAACTGTCACGCCATGCTCACGCGCTTCGGCAACACAACGCGCTGGTCGTGCTGGCCGAACGGGTCCAGGAAAATGTTTCCGTTTATACACCCAATGGGCATACTATAATGAAATGGAAGAGAATACGACACCTGAAATTCAGCGAGTCAACCTTGCCAACGTTGTTCTTCTCTTAAAGGTGAGCAACCATTATCTAAAATATTCTATTACAACAGCTAACTTATTCCTTTTTTCACAGAGTTTGGGTATCAATGATCTCTTGAACTTTGATTTCCTCGACCCGCCGATGGAAGATACACTTATCCGCGCATGCAGTCAATTGTACGCCCTGGGTGCGTTCAACGACCGCGGAGAGCTGACCAAACTGGGTCGTCGAATGGCAGAATTTCCTATGGATCCGACTTTATCAAAGGCGATTGTGGCTGCGGAAAAGTACGGATGTACAGAGGAAGTTGTATCAATCTGTGCAATGTTATCAGAGCAGAGTTCTTTGCTTTACCGGCCGAAGGATAAGAAACTCTTGGCGGACACGGCACATCAAAATCTGCGAGTCGCTGGTGGTGACCACTTGACTTTGTTAAATATCTGGAACCAATGGGTGGAGACTGACTATTCCATACAATGGTGCTATGAAAACTTTATTCAGCACAGAACCTTGGATCGCGTACGGAATGTCCGGGATCAACTGGTGCAACTGTTAGACCGCGTTGAAGTTCCACTTGTAAGCAACCCTAATCCTGCGGATGTTACTCCCATACAAAAGGTATATATAGGTTTTTCATTGCTTTATAAACGTCCAGGCCGCTGACATCTTTTGCTTGGTTGGGTTGTATAGGCTATCACTTCTGGGTTTTTCTTTAATGCAGCAAGGTTGAATCGGTCGGGTGACTCATACCGCACAGTCAAGCAGAATCAGACAGTGCATATACATCCAAGCAGCGGCATGCTTGAGAAGAAGCCCAAATGGGTTGTGTACTTCGAATTGGTATTGACCAGCAAAGAATACATGAGGCAAGTCATGGAGATTCAGCCGAATTGGCTCCTCGAAGGTACGTTTCTTTGAAAAAAAGCAATTAGCAATGTATAGCCCTGTCATCTAAACTATCTGTTATTGTAGTGGCACCGCATTATTACACCCAAGAAGACCTTAACAATCTGGACGACAAGAAGAAAATGCCAAAAGCTAGGCAATAGGGAAAACGTTCTTAATGTAATGAAAACTTTGTACATACACATTAAACCAAAAACGCACACATCCTTAGATACACATATTTGCTACAAAATGTACCAGCTTTTTACCATTACCAAACGATGCCAAAGTGCATTGTGTACGGAGTTTAAATTCAGCGAAAAACGTGTTTGGCTCAACGCGAGCAACATTCTTTTGACTGCATAATAAAGCTTTGCTATGAGGTTTGTTTGTAAATTCCTGAAACAGCCTGATCTATGGTCCTGATGTTTTGTTAACCTGTAGTGATAAAAAAGAACAAGAAACGACCAGGGGTTTTGATCATCCCAACATTGCGGGACGCAAGATCGCCATACCCAAACGGCGATTGCAGCGTAGCACGTCTGATCATGGAGGCACGTCTTCAAGTTTCGGTCAGTTTGGTGCTTTCGGAAACCAAGCCACGGGTGGTTCCGGACAGGTGGCAACTCCGACATGGTCTTTCAGTAACACTCTAATGTCCAAAGGTAAAAGCGAGAAAATTAGCTTCTGGGAGAGATATCTGATGGGACTCAATGAAGAATCACAAGGTGCTACAACTGCAGAAGAGAATGCTAGGCTAAGCGAGCGAGCAGCCGCGACTGACGATCGTACGAAGTTACGGCATGGCAGATCACCTCTTTCGCAAAGCTGGTCCGCGAATGATGAAGAAGAACAAGAAAGTGCGAAGGCCGAGGTATCGGCTGGTAAAAAGAGAGACGCAAGCGACATTGAATCCACAACACAAGGGCCTTCGAGCAAAGTGGCCAAGAGCAAACCATCCGAGCAAGCTGCTACACCATTCACCTCCGATAAACAGAAAGACAAAGATGAAGAAAACAAACCAGCAGAGCGGCATGTATCGTTCAAGCTTCCTGAACCGGATTCCAAAGGCAAAGAAGCAGAATCAAAAGAAAAGCAGCAGTCCGCGAACGATGAAGAAGGACAGGAAAGCGCGAAGGCCGAGGTATCGACTGGTAAAAAGAGAGACGCAAGCGACATTGAATCCACTACACAGGGCCCTTCAAGCAAAGTGGCCAAGAGCAAACCATCCGAGCAAGCCCCGGCCAACGAAGGAACTGCTGCTTCTGCAAATGTTCCATCAATAACTACGCCATTTACGTTTGATAAATATAAAGACAAAGAAACTGCTACAGCTGCAAAGCCATCACCAACCATTCCGTCCACTACTACACCATTTACCTTCGATAAACATAAAGATAAAGATAAAGAAAACAAACCAGCAGAGCGGCATGTATCGTTCAAGCTTCCCGAACCGGATTCCAAAGGCAAAGAAGCAGAATCAAAAGAAAAGCAGCAGCCCGTTAGTCCCTTTAAGCCACTGCCAACATCAGCGATCAAGGTCACCAGTCTTCCGGCCACCGCGCCGACTACACAACCGCAGTCGACCTCTAAGGATATCTTGTAAGGAACTTGGGGAAAAGCATGGTCTACAATGTGGAGGAGGTGCAGAAATTGATATTGACTGACTGTGATGTACGTGCCTTAGTGGTCCGCCTGCTCCAGTAACGACCGAGCAAACCATCATCGAGTCGAAAATCACTGGACCGGAGCATATCGAGCGACGGACGCGCTACAACGAGTTGCCAGCCGCTGCACGAGCTGAATTGAACGAGCTGGCTCAGTTCATTCAAAAACAAATGGACTTGGCAAAGGAAATCCAGACTCGGCAGTTAGCAGATAGTCGCGAGTATATTTCCGAAACCCAAGAGCTTATTAACCAATGCAATAGGGTAAGAAAAGAATACAGTAACTTGTGCAAAAGATGGTTGTTGACAACATATATATCTAGGAAATGCGATTGCTAAAAGAACAACATCAAGCAGCGCAGAGCGTTATAGAGGGGCTTATGCAAAAGGCGGATTACCAGCTCACCAACGCAGTAGCGGCCAAGCTATTCTGTGACGATGGCGGGCAAAAACGGACATTTGCAATGAAAATGCACAACAAATACTTTAATGACCTGGCAAAGAACTTGCGGGAGCGTTGTGAAGAATATCGACTGACGATCAACGAGATTGAGAGGGCGATCCAGAGCATGATGGCGGATCATAACCACGCACCACGAGATATACCTCAGATCATGAAGCTTCAGGGCCAGACATTAATTGCATTAGCTGCAAAAGTAGCAGAACTCCACGAATCAGCTCAAAAGCTAAAAGAAAACGTTCGTGGTATATTGGCGCCATAACCATAGTTTTTTCATATATGTAATACCGATAAACAGACCACTGGAGCCGTGCTCCCTCCCAACCCCAATGTCGTTCGTTTTTCTTCCTGTTATGTATCGTATATGGATCAAAACTATGCTATGCAATTCGACTATGTATATATATAACCTGTGACACGCAAGCGACTACAGATATCCAAACCAAGGGACAACCATATCCATTATGTTAAAAGAAGCGACTCCACTTTGGATGAATTTCATTAAATGTATAGTATAGCATGCGTCTTGCTATCTTAATACTATCTAATTCAATATGGCATATGATAGCCAAGTGCATTGCGTACAGCACGGTAACGCTTCCGCGTATTGGCTACCAATTTGCTACATCGCGCATGCGATCGGAATGTTGCACTTTACCTGGCAGGCGAACAGCTTTAAGCAGTTGAATTTTATTCAGTGAGGCACCTTCTCCAGTTGTGCCGCCTAGCATTTTCCATGTCGATGCTGATAAAGTTAATATGTCTTACCTCAATAACAGGGGAACCAGCTAATCAATATAAATACCTACGCGTGATGACCAAACGGGACGTGAATGGTGCAGACGCATAGCGAACTTGATGGTTGGTTGAACAGGGTCGGAAGCCCGCTGAGCTTCTGACAAATCTAGCAGAAGGAGTATCCAATAAGTGTTGTGTATTTGAAAAGCAGATCCGAGCAAAAAAGGTATAAGATAGGGAAGTTTGCGTCTTTTCCGTGCTCCCTTTTTCCGATTCTCTGTCGAAATGCGATCCATTGTGTGGTTGGCTCTTTTCGGTTCTGTGCTGGTTACGGCACACGATGAAATCTATGGCCAGATACCTGTGGTGTCTGGTCCTTCTGAGATACCGACGCGTCCATTGCTGGAGAAGGACAGCTATGTCCCAACCTTTGCCGGTATTTCCACCTTTGCTCATTTGCCCTATCTT
Source organism: Thermomucor indicae-seudaticae (assembly GCA_000787465.1). Classification (NCBI taxonomy): domain Eukaryota; kingdom Fungi; phylum Mucoromycota; class Mucoromycetes; order Mucorales; family Lichtheimiaceae; genus Thermomucor; species Thermomucor indicae-seudaticae. The sequence goes on from JSYX01000147.1 coordinate 17,644, forward strand.
CAGTGCTGGGATGAAGGTATCGTTGAGGACTATGATATTGCTGTGATCGGCGCTCCCTATGACATTGGCGTCACGTTTCGCACCGGTGCTCGCTTTGGTCCGTCGGGCATTCGTGAAGGATCCAAACGCATCAAGGTAAACATATCCGTTATCGTTTTGTTAGGTTCAGAAAGAGGTACCTGATTGGGTGTTTATACAGGGTTACAATACCGAAATCGGTATTAACCCTTTCAAATCCTGGGCCAAGTTGGTGGATTGCGGTGATATCCCGTTTGAACCGTTCGACAGTGAGCATGCCATGAAGCAGATTGAAGACTATACAAAGTACATTTTGCACCGACCTCCCAAGGCGGATGGTTCTCCTTCCAAACCTCCACGTCTGATCACGCTCGGTGGCGATCATACCATCCTTTTGCCCGTCCTGCGTGCCATGCGCTCTGCCTACCAAAAGCCAATCACAGTCATCCATTTTGATTCTCACTTGGACACATGGTATGCATGGAAAAGAGTCCTTGGTGTGTATGCATGTCTAAGCTCATTGTTTAGGGCACCTGAGATCTACAATGTCAAGGCAAAACAGTCCATCTATAACCACGGCAATCCATTGTACCATGCGGCCAAGGAAGGTCTCACGACCAACGGTACATCCATGCACGTCGGCATCCGAACCACTCTTTACGACGTCCATGATTTCGAGCGCGACCAAGCTCTGGGCTTCCAAGTCATTAAAGCTAACGACATCTTTAAGCTCGGCGTCGATGGTATCGTCGAACGTATGCAAGAAATCCTAGGCCCCAAGGACAACGAAGACTCGCTGATTTACCTGTCCATTGACATTGATGTCATTGACCCAAGCATGGCGCCTGCGACCGGCACGCCTGAAACGGGCGGATTCTTGTCGCGTGAAATGCGTTACATCTTGCGTGGCTTGCAAGGGTACAACCTGATAGGCCTGGATCTGGTCGAGGTCAGCCCTCCCTATGACAATCAAGCCCAATTAACTTCCTTCTTGGCCGCCGACCTGATTTATGAAGTGATGTCCATGATGGTGAAATACGGAGAAAAGTCGTAAAAGATTCTGTACCATAGAAACCCCCTCCTGCTGCAAAAGTCATGTAATATATGCTTGAATAAATAATAAAGAAAGTGTACATTTGAACGTCGAATTAGTTTTATTGTAACGCAGCTTCTTTTTCATGCATGACTGTATGTATATGTGTATGAGAGACAGAAAGAAAGAGGGTCGTCAAGAAATTTTATTTGCTCTTGCCATCCTTGGCACCAATCGCAGCATTCACATTGAGCAGCAGGGTGTCAGCATCCAGCATCACCTTGTTACCGGATCTCGCGATAATCTGGGCAATTTCACGGGCTGCTTCGATTCTCTTCAGTTCCAAGAAGCCAGGCTTGTTCTTGATGGCTTCACCAATCAATTCAGCTGATTTGGCTTCACCCTGAGCGCGAACAATGATCGACTGCTTCTCTTGACGCGCCTTGTCGACTATGAAAGCAGCGCGCTGGGCTTCCTGCTGAGCAATCTGCTTGGCTTCGACAGCCGACTCGAAAACAGGCGAGAAACCGACGTGGGTGATCGAAACGTCATCCAAGATAATGTTGAACCGCAAAGCACGGCGAACCAGGTTCTCACGCACAAGACGGGAAACGCGCTCACGCTGAGTAATCAGTTGCGAAGCAGTGAACTGGGCAACCACCGATTTCAAGACTTCGTTTACAATCGATGGCAGAACACGTTCGTCATAGTCCTGCCCAAGGGTACGATACACAGTAGCCAGCTGGTCGATGCGAGGCTTGGACAAGACACGGCAAGTAATGTTGACCATTTGTAAATCTTGTTGTTGCCATTAGCAAACTCTATTGCGCCTCCTTCAACACGCTCGCCATTTTTTTTACCTTTGGTACCCGTCAAGGAAGCGATATTGCGAGGCTTGGCACGAACATCAAAGATAATGGGCGTTTCGAACCACGGAATCATAAAGTGGGTACCTTCATTGTACACGGTACTCTGAACACCAAACAGACGAGTATACTTGATAGCTCTGTGACCACCATCGACTATTATTATAGAATGCTGACCATGTCAATGCGATTGCGCATGTGCGAGAAAATGAGGGGTTGGATATATTACCGTTAAAGAGTGAGGCGTTGACACCGTAGCCCAAAGCACCAAGAGCAATAATGACACCGGCGGCTCCGCCCAGTCCCTTTCCTGCACCCTTTGGGAACATTCCACTCAGTTTTTGAGCTGCCTGCTTCGCTTGCTGAGCCATGAAAGAGAATCGTCCGTTTTTTGTGTGTGTGTGTATGTCAACTGACCCAGCTAGCACAACCCCCACGCTCGAAAAACCAAAATGAAAAAATACCCGTGACGGCTTTTCTGCTTGTCCGCATTCTGTCAGCACTGCACCAGGAGACGAGAAAAATGCGGCTAACATAACACGGCTGCTGCACGGGAGAGCGTGTTTGCATAGCACTGATCAAAAGACGCTGTTATTCAAAGACGTTATAAAACTGTGAATATCAATAGCTTGTTGCCACAAGGACGAAAATTCGTTCTTATTGTTTAGTTTGTCAAGTTTTGAATACTGCCGAGCTTGTTTGCTCTTTTATCCATGGAGTCTAGATGGTCTTTATGTTCCAGATTCGCCTGGTTTCTGCTGTTGCTCCATAATAAACAAAAATGTCTTCTTATTGAAAAGGCCTTTTCTTCATAATAACTGTTGATAGCCTTCACCACGTTGAATGCCGTTTATTAACCGATGCAGACAGCTCGCGAAGCTTGCCATAAGCACACCAAAGAATATATTTTTGCTCTGTACACCATCAACGGAGAACAATTACAGATTTCAGTTCTGCTGCAGAACCCATAGTTTCTCTCAACAGGGCGGATGACACTGTCATGAATAAGACGAAGGGAGTTACGGACAGTTAACGTATTGGCTGTAAGAGGCGAGTACAACCATAAAATCGTCTCAGACTTCCATTCGTGCCCTGTCCATCACCGGTGTAAAGCCGAAAAGCGACTATAGCACTCAACTTCGCATAGCAGCATTGCTGTTGTATGCGGTTTTGTATCTGATGGCGGTCATATGCTTCAGGTTAATGGAACTCTTTCACGGAACATTACTTTCAATATACAAGTCGACAAAGAAGCTTTGGGCTTCGCTTCACATATTTCAAAAGAGCATGCCAAATTTCTTTACGAGTCGCGCAACAAGATGTTTCTCTTCGAGCTTGGAATTTAGAGGAACACCTAAAGAGCCCGAGTTTTGGTTGGTCGAGAGATCCGCCAGAGGACCGAGCTCTGGGAAAGGGGTCGGCCTTCCAATTGAAAAGCACCACTTTGCATTTCGCAACTCATATCGAATACCCAAAGCCTGCCTCTCCAATGATCCATTCGAAGCTAAAATGGCTATTCTTTATCTGTAAGTGACATTGTGGCGTACTTGCGTAGACAGGAGCTAATACAGTATTGGCGTGCGCAAAAAAAACACCAGTCATAGTTCTATGCTTTATAGTCAGTGCTTCTGCGTCCGCGTCTGGCTTAACACATAGCGTACATGAAGTATGCATGGTGGTCCGAAATTAAACCGTGGGTTCGCAAACTGACAGAATTTTGCACCAGTCGTCCGGGATTCTATCGCCTTCGGCAGATGCTGACATTGATCGTCAGGAACGAGGTGCGTACAGATCTACGTGGCACTGCATAACTTTGTTTTCGGCTCACCGGAAAGGACAGGTCAGCTACTGTATCGAGCAGCTGTGCAAAAATTGGAAGACATGGAAAAGAGATATGGGTCAACAGCAGCAAAGGATCAAACTCTATCCATAGCACAAAGGATCGCTTTGATAGTGCGCAGCATACGGTCTGTTTCAGGCTACATGTTTGATACCAATGAGGAGAATACTCGACCATTATCGGGAAGAGAGCACGACCTGCAGGTCGCCACGCGGCTATTGAAGAAAGCTGGAAAAGTTTATGGGAATAAGGATGCACTTCAGTTAATGGCAGAAATGAATTTTGTAAGTGTGTCTTTCTGAATCCTTGTACTGTACAGTTGTATTCAAACGTCTTTGTTCCTTTTAGTTTAAGAAGTATTCACATCCACGCAATTTCACCGAAGCATTTGAGTATTACAAAGACTTGGCAGACACAGGCAACGCGACAGCACAGCAAATGCTTGGCTTCATGTACGCGGCAGGAGTCGGACATGTAGTTCAGAGAGACCAAGCATTGGCGTTGCTTTATCATACCTTTGCGGCACATGGAGATGATACAGCAGCTCAGATGACACTGGGGTACCGACACTTGCAAGGAATAGGGGTAGAGCAAAAATGTGAGGATGCATTGTATCATTATCGACGAGTCGCAGAAAAAGGCAAGTTTTGCACGCAGTGGCAGAGATGACCCTCTCAAGACTAACGTCCTGGACACCATTTTAGCCATAAATTATTATCTGTCTGGTCCTCCTGGTGGGCATCATCCTCCTCTACCCAAGGTGCGCTTGTCAGATGATGTAGGCGGTGTATATGGCCATGGCGCAAGTATGATGAGCGACAAACGGCTCCGCCCGGGTAGTAGTACTGCCTCGGAAAAAGCACTGAGCATTGACGAGGTGTTGCAGTATTGGAGATATTTGGCACAGACAAAGTCTGATATCGAAGCACAGGTATAAAAGTGTGGGGCTTCCGTCTTTCTATTTTCGCCTGCCAGCTTTTCTTGTTCTTACTTGGGTGGACTCTATATATAGCTTACGCTTGGTCAAGTATTTTATCATGGCACACGAAGTATACCACAGAATTTTCAAGAAGCGCACTATTTCTTTCAGCTAATAGCACAGTCTGTCCCATCTGGAAAGATCAAAGAAACGCTCCTGAACAGTAAGCAAGGACGGGCTATCGGCCAGGCTGCCGGGTATCTGGGCAAGATGTATTGGAGAGGAGAAGGCGTTGAAGCAGATCCCGAAGTAGCGTACGAGTGGTTTTATATTGGAGCCGAGTTCAACGATGCCATGTCGCAGAATGGCTTAGGGATGATGTATTTGGACGGTGTGGTAGTGCCGCAGGTATGAAAAAGGCCAATACCGCGTATGATGAATGTAAGGTCAACACATTATTTAGAATCGTGAAAAAGCAATCGAATACTTCAAACGCGCTGCAGAGCAAGAAAATGCTGATGCTCAGGTTAATCTTGCTATCGAGTATGCCAAGCATGAGGCAACTTTACCACTGGCTATACGGCTGTTTACGATGGCTGCTGAATCGAAACATCTTTTGGCGTACTGGTACTTGGCTGAAATGAACTATGCTGGCATAGGTCTGAAACCCTCGTGCCAAGTAGCAGTGTCTGTAAGTCTGCGGGCTAGTGGTTTGATGTGCTTGGGCAGATTACATATAACAATTGTCCATAGTTTTACAAGTCGATTGCTGAGCGTGGTGATTGGGAACTACACACCGTTGAAGATGCTTATAATGCCTATACGAACGGTGATATAGAAAGCGCAATACTATACTACATGCTGGCGGCTGAGCGAGGCTATGAAGTCGCACAGTCTAACGTCGCTTTCCTGCTTGATACAGGTAAACACCTAGTGGCAAGTGCCTTTCTTCGCTTTGCGCCAGACAATTGACGGAACAGTATTTTTGCAGATAAGCAACTTTTGAACCTTAAGGACATCTTTGGGTTCGAAGACGCTGAGAAGAAACGAGATGAGGACGATGAATACCACGCGTTTGTATACTGGTCAAGATCAGCGAACCAGAACAATGTAGATTCTCGCGTCAAGTTAGGCGACTATCATTTCCACGGTATCGGCACACCGGTAGACTATGAAAAGGCAGCGGCGTGCTACCGTATCGCTGCCGAAATTGGGCTGTCACCAATGGCAATGTGGAATCTCGGGTGGATGTATGAAAACGGACTCGGTGTCCCGAAAGACTTCCACCTTGCGAAACGCGCCTATGACAGTGCTTTGTCGACAACTCCAGACGCTTATCTCCCCGTCAAGTTGTCTCTCATGAAACTATATTTACGTTATTACTGGGGATGGATTACAGGAACGGAAAGAGGGCAAGAACTGACGCGGAGCAACGACGACGAAAATGACGCTGATCGATCGTCTCACTGGGGCAGTAATGACGAAAAGAAGGTCGACCTTGCCGCAGAGGAAGCTCGAAGGTTGAAAGAAATCGAAGCATATGAGCGTGAGAGCGAACGTTGGGAAATCGGGTCAGAAGAAGAACTGCGTCGCAGATATAGTAAGCACTTGAAGCAGCTGGAAAAGGAAGAAAACAGCGAGTCTATGCAGCAAGCAGGATACCGCGAATATGACTACACAGACGACGATGATTATTCAGAAGACGACGAGCTGATTGAAAATATTTTAATACTGGGCCTTTGCATTTTGGTGGGTTGGCTGATTTACATGCGTCAATTCCGGTTCAATAATAACCAACAACCTGGCGGAAACAACAACAACTGAACTGTCAAAAACAAATACTGTTCTACTGAAGTGACATTCTGCTTTATTTTATATCGTACCAGACACAGCCATCCAACCTATCGTCCTCGCAACGCATAGCAGAACCCATACAGAACATGCCGGCCGTGGCGCCATGGGTTATGCACAAAGAAAAGTTGCTGTACCTTCCAACGTCAATAAAAAGCAAAGCTTTTATATCTCCCTGTCGTACCATCTATCCTACGTTTCCATAATTTACCTCAATGACTTGTATCGGTGAAAAAGCGACTGCATCCAGACTACGCGATAAAGTTGGCATGATGATAGTGACGCATCATTGGCCTTGCTCTCCTTTTTTGGTCAGACGGATCAAATCACCCATCGTGGTCTTGTGCCTTCAACAGGAAAACAAAAAATAAGCAAATCTGGATCTGTTGACAAGGTCATTTTTCTTTTGTACCTCTCAGCGCGACCACTTCCGACAATGTCGTGTAATAAAAATTCATGACTGAAAACCGTCTTGTGCAGCTTGCGTTCCTTAAGTTGCTGGTGATACAGCAGTTAGTAACAAGAACGTGTATGTCATTAAGCTCTAGGTAACCTTCTCCAACAAATCCTTCGTCGGTCGTCTTTTCAACATGCGCAGGATCTCAGCTCGACCTTTAGTATAATGTGACATAAACAGGCCTTGCCGTCGTATAGAGAACCAATAAAGATCAGGCTGCAGGTGTGGTAAAAGCAACCCGTACATCACTAGATGCCTACCAATCCTTTAAGCACAAACAAAAAGCCTAAAGAGAAATAGAAGGATAATAACAAACTTTATCTCAACATCACTGAAACGATAATACTCGTCCGAACAAAGCATTCTGTGGGACACTGCTACGTCGCCGAATCGACGATCCAATACCATGGACTTGAAACGGTCTATAACCGCGTAAATTTGCAATCCATGCGCTATACTCAAAAAGAACCCACCAAACACATTGGGATCAACAGGACCTTTTGATGATGACTCTGAATCCTCCCGAAACTCCATCTTCGCCTCGTCAATCATTGTAACATAGTCTTTCGTATTCATCACAGCGTACTCGTCTTCAAGTGATCCGGAAATGTGAAATTTTCGCCATGAGCCTTCGTCGATCGCTTGTTGCTAGGCATTACGTCAGGGAAGCCTCAATGCTCTTCCGCATAGAAAGAGAAAGGCCAATTACCAGTTCACGGTCGACCGCGGTATTATCGGATAGCATGCTATATATCTGATGTACGAAGCATATTCGTGGAAACTTTCGGACCAATTCCAAGTGCTTATTTTTCTCTGATGTGGGAAGCTGATTGTTAATCAAGTACTGCGCAGCTGCGAGAGTATCCGATGTAACGGGCAAGTTGAGATCTTCGAATTCATCGTTATCAGGATTCTGCTGAAGCTCTTCCTTTAATTTCTCCTTCTCTCTCCATCTCTGTCCATACACGTCTGGAATATTATCGCTCGTATTACTAGATTCTGTAGCTGCCAAGTAATTGAGCCGTGCTCTTTTTCGATGCCGTTCCATAAGAGATCGCTGTGGGGTTCGGCTTCTTTAAGGGAATTGAGTGACGGAGATTGATTACCCAACTTACGTGAACCCCGGGGGGAAATTACGCCCTTCGTTGACGATTCCCTGCCGTCTAGCTCTGCTACGAATGTTCCCCTCCAAAAGTGTTCAAAACGGCCAGATCACTGACAGATCACAAAAGAATCTACGATTCCCGCGCATCAGGATTACTGACCAAGCAAGACAGCGGATCGATAATGCTTGATCTTTATTGAAACCGCGGGAAGAGGGAAACAGAGAAAAAACACTGAAGTCAGTACTGACGAGCTCGACAATTCCTCAATGGGCTTTAAAAGATGAGTCTTAGCGGCACAGCAAGGTGCAAGCTCATGTTTCGGATAAAATGGGGTGCGCTAAGTGCGTTTTCTGCGGTATTCAAGGGAAGGTGTTGAATCTTGCCTTAATCGCTTCAGCAACATTTTTGTTGGCTGAGCTTATGCTTGATGACAAGAGATCTGCGAGTTTCTGCAGCTGGATGTCGAGGCTCTTGTTCCTGAGCACTGACAACGTCGCTTCGTCGCCTTCATACAGTTCGAGAATACTGCCAAGAACATCGCGCACCTTTCCAGGCGGATAATTGTTATGGCACTTTTGCACCATGGCCTTGTCCAATGTTGGCTGTCCAGACTTGATCATGCTGAGGCCAATGTGCCGAAACAGCTTGGACGCTATTCTCGCCGCGCAGTCCTTGCCATCATCGTAGTCCGCATAAGTGAATATAGTGTATGGCTGGCATGTGTGGGTGCGAGCAAAAGCACTGGATGCTCGACAGAGAAAGTAACTGGATGGATGGGAGAACTTTGAGCGGATTTGGCGAAGTTGGTAGAGCATATTATATTCTTCTAAGCATCGCGTGTTTGGATCCTTTGCAAGCTCGATCGACTTTTCTTCTGCTTCCACATCCACAAAAATTCGGATCGCAAGTGACGCCCGCGCATCATTCAGAATGAATGAGGAAGCTGTTGGTCCCACCGTTATTCTTGTCTCGTCAAATCGGGCGCAGGATGTAACCAGCGCGTTGAAGGACTGCGTTCCGATTACTAGCTTCCGTCCATCTCCATTCGTAGTCATTGTCAGCCAGACGTTGGGTTATTTGCCTCTGAAAGTCCTTGCTTGCACACATTACGCTGTGAACTGTATATCAGACTTCTTCCGTGGATCTCCGATGTTTTTAACAAAATATCTATAACCATCGCATCGCTGCACCTCGTCCACGACACGATCAGTAAGGTCCTGGTCCAATAAAATTTCCAAACCAGTATCGATGCAAATATAGCCTTGATACCAGAGGTCAAAATGCTCGTCATCTTCCATTATCAAGGTCTCTGGGCTCGGCTTCACTTGGGTACGCTTCGTAAAGTTCGTCTATGAAAATCATCTGCGACATCGGGATCACTTCACGAGGAGTGCGGTTGTCCCTGCAGGACGCGCAGGTGGAATACTGATTGACTCTTCCCGCAAATTCCGAAACGTCCTTAAAGATCTTGCAGCAAGAGCACTTTTTACTGTCAGTTTAAGGGTTGAGATGGGCGTTCATTGGTGTAAGACTGGAAATGCAGCGAAAGACTTTTTATGGGAGCAGGTAGCTCCGTTTTATTGGTGGTCACACGTGTAAAGACAGTGGCATGCCACGAAAGAAACAGGAATGAACGATGGTGTGCTAAAGAGGAACAACAAGAGCAAGTGCAGCGAAAGAAAAACGCAAACGCGAAAAAACTGGGGACACTTCGAATTTTAATTGGGACTCCGCTAAATTTTTTGATGACGCAGCATTCATCAAGAGGTTGGCTAAAGCGCCGTCGTTTCAGTTCATGTTGGCTTTGGACGACTGCTCCCCTCTCCTCTCTGCAGATCCATCAAGCACAGCTCCCGACAGCAGAGTAATGAAACAAAGCGACAAGTCTTTTTGCGCGAAAGTCTTAAAGACTTTGCGAAAGCACCGCCGCGCCGCTCCTTTTCTCGCGCCTGTGGATCCGATCGCTCTGAACTGTCCGGATTACTTTGATGTTATCAAAAATCCGATGGATCTTGGCACAATCCAAGAAAAACTGCGTAATGAAGAATATGAAACGGTGGAGGAGTTCATTGCCGATGTAAATTTGATGTTTGACAACTGCTACCTCTACAACAATGAGGGCGATCCTGTCACTCTGGACGCCAGAAGTTTGCAAGAAGCTTTCCACAAGTGTCTCGCTCACCGTCCACAGCCTGTAAGTGTCAACGGAGTTCACCTTACCTCCTTCCTTTTGATTTCCCCTTTGCTTGCACTTGACTCCCTCGTCTCTCTCTCGCTCTGTCTGCTTGTCTCTAACTCATACTGTCCATACCCCAAAAAAGCAGCCGTCAGCTTCCCTGCCTTCCACTAGTTCTTCCGGCGTGGCTCCCTCCAGCGCGGCATCTGTTTCTTCACGCAAGATGCCCGAGGATCAGTTTAAGCGTTGCGCAGGCGCGGTCAAAGAATTGAAAAAGCCAAAGTATAGCCATTTGAGCTGGCTTTTTGAAAAACCAGTCGATCCAACTGCAACTGGTGCTCCGGATTATTATGATGTTATCAAACACCCGATGGACATGTCTACGTTCGAACACAAGCTATACAGCGATCAATATTCAAATGAAGAAGAATTCGAAGCAGATGTCCGATTAATGTTTCGAAACTGCTACACATATAATCCACCGCACAACAGTGTGCATCAGATGGGGAGACAGTTTGAAGAAGTTTTTGATGCATATTGGACCAAGGTCCATAAAAAAGCCGCATTGAAAGGTAAGCAAAGAAAAGAAAGAGAACTTACGACGCGTATAAAGTACTTACTCATTGGAAACGTTTGTAGCTGAAGCCGCATCGACTTCAGTTAAAGGTAACAACTAATTTGTGTGTCTTGCAAAAGTATCAGTGCTAAATCTGAACCAATACCGTAGATAAATTGTCTGACATACATAAAGTAACTGAAGTCACTTCGACTCCAGTGAAAGGTAACTGATGTAGTTTGTTGTGGCGTGAATGGATGGTTTAACATGATTATGATATCCTAGATAAACTTTTTGAACGACAAACTGAGGCTGCTGGCACGCCCATCTCTGTTGAATCTCGAAACGTGTCTGAGACTGCGTCAACATCACAAAATGGTAACGGATTTGCCATTACATTTTAAATAAGCAGTTTAACTGATTTCATGTTATAGATAAATCTTCTGAATCCCGAAAAGTAATTGTAACTGGATCATCCACATTAAAAGGTCAGTGACATGTATTTGTGTTAAGCGAAAGATGGTTAGTCTGACTTGATCACTTAGAAAAACCTTCTGAGCCACGTAATGTTTTGCGTCTCGTACTCTCTGTATCATCAGACAAGGACAAAGACAAGGGGAAGGAGAAGGTAAGTTCGTCTACCGTGATAATGGCGCATTTACCGTCCTCCTAACGCACTGTGCAGATGCCACCCTCGTCCGGTCCACGTTCACCTCAGTCATCAACAGATAACCTTCTAAACCCACCCATCAAATCATCAGATACCATGTCACATATCAAAGCATCTACTCAAGTTCAGGCACCATCACAAAAACGTCTCGCGATTTCGAAGAACCCCCCTTTGTCCTCCTCATCCGTTGCATCATCTTCAACTGCTCCGCTGTCATCGAAAAAGTCCCTATCTCCTGAAAAAAGACATTTATCACGTCAATCTTCATACAACTCGCATGAGCGTTTTCTGCAGCATCCCGGCGAACGGCGCCCAACAGACCCTTCTCGAGTTTTAAACCAACGCGCACGAGATCGAGATGGTGCTCCTTCGTCTTCACCTCCGCCGAAACCGAAGATATTTGATTTAAACGACCTGTGCGACAAAATTTACCAAGAATCGCGTCAAAGAGAGAAAGAAGTGAGTGTAATAGTGTGTAGCCTTTCTCCTGGTTAACCTTAGGATACTGACCCGAGGCAGCGACGAGAACAGCAAGAATTAGAAGAAAAGCAGGAGCGGGCTCTGCGCGAGAAGTACATGAAAGAAAAGGAGGAGGAAAATCGGAGAAGGAGGTAAGCAGTTTCACGACATCCTGCTATTTATTTGGTGACCGACGACTGTATATCATCAAGAGAGTTTGAGAAAGTTGCTGAGGAGAGGCGTCGCAAACAGAGAGATGAGCGTATGGCGGAGCTCGTAAGTACCACTTGCTACTGTTTTGGGAAGCCAACTGTTTTACTTACGGTTCGCATAATATAATAAGAATAAGAAGAAGGTCGATATATGTCGGGTGAAGAGAATAACCGACAAATTTGAATACAAACAAGTCCATCGGGAGCGGGACTGGCGTGATTTATACTTTTGGCAGCGAGAAACGTTGGACTACCGGCATCTTCCGGCTCCAGGCTTTATCAAGCGCTCCAGGCAGCCTGTGTCGGAAGTAACAAGTAAGTTACTGAGCGAAGCCCTCCGGTACCGCAACAAGCGAGCCCGTAATGACGAGGAGGAGGAGGGCGAAGCTGATATGGATGTTGAGTGACCCCGTCAAAATATGCATTAGGCATATATTTGTATTAACTTATATGTAGAAAAGAGCATTTCTTTTGTTTAACGATTAACGACGGGGTCCTATATGTATTTATGTATGCTTTTAAGAATTACTTGCTGTATGTACGTATTTATGATTTCATTTGGAAAGGAAATTCCTTGCATTGCGCTTTATAGCAAACAAACTTCTTCCTGACGAATGTGCGCCAACCAAACGTCTCATTCTATATAAACAGCTTTACTTCCATTGCTTTTTCTCGAATAAAATGACAGAGCTGCTCTAAACGTAGATCATTCTGACAAAAATGTCTATGGGGTATGAACACGTGAAGGGCGTAAGTCCAATCACGGCAAGAACCCCGAGTGGATCCACTCGCCGGGTGTACGGTAGTGCCTTGGCGCCTTTGGAACATGTAATTCAGTGTATCAGTGACTGGCTATATCATTTGAAGGTCGCGAAGTGCAAGACTTTCAAACTTCCGGAAGACATCTTGCCAGCAGCCAAAGAAACAGAAAGAAAATTATGTCATAAAAGAGAAACATAAGGATGGACTTGGAAAGCGTACTTGAGCTTTGGAGATTCAGCAAGACCGAGACGCAAAGTATGTAAGAAACATATAGCGGGCACTGCAGATGAACGGGAAAGACTTGAGACTTGGACTTCAACGCTCTTGTTGAATAGTCTTGAGCGAGCACTAGGCTTAACGTTTGTCCCAGTCAGTTTACTCTGAAGAACCTTCAGTGGCAAATGTAAGAAAGATCAACACTTCCTCAAGAACAGGATAAATGGACATTTCAAATAAACCAAAAGAGAAGACGTATTATGACAACACTGGTCAGTTGGAATATGACGACTGATCAGAAGGAAATATTCATTAGCGTCAATAGATTAGGGTCATCGTAACTGTAATTTCCTTCCTTCTTCTTGAGGGAAAAAGAAGAAATGATTGGAAGAAAATGATAGCGTCCACTTGTAACAAGCTTGGATTACTGATATCGAGCAATATGCATCTCCATTTTGTCGCATTTTACCACCTGTTTTCGTTCATGAAACCTCTGGCATTTGGCATTCACTGGCTAAAGGTAGATACACCACAGTGCTACCAGAATAAAGTTGTACCAGAAAGCACTCACACAACCATGCCTCGCCCAAAGCAGCCCTTACTCTCAGAAGGACCTGGACTTCGCTTGGAAATAGGCACCTTGTCTTCTTTAAGAACTGATGAACTTACGACCCCCTGAAGCGAAGCGAAGCGAGGGTAGGGCATGTGGGCCACACATACTGTATCCGGCACCCAGGAGATTTCATAAGGCAGGACTGAATAGCGAGAAAATGGAACGCCTTTGATACGAGCATGGGCAGGTGTTACATGCCACCGAGGATCAGAGCTGTAACTAATGCCAAAGGTGATACAAGCCACTACTATATTTCCAAGTCAAAAGAAAAAACTTCACCAACCGACCTGTCAAACGCGGTATTCGGCCTCGCGAACAGCGGGGCCGCCCACTGTTGTATGATATACGACTTCCATAAACTGTTTTTACAAGACAAATACGCTCGACCTTGGTTCTTTAATCAATAAAGGCTTTTTTCAAATTTTGAAAGCCGGTAGGCAGTGTAAGTGGTTTGCCGAGCCTTCGGCTGGTTTGAAACAAGTGCACTTCCAATCTCACTGACACTTCAGCGCCTCTTGTGATACGTATAAAAGAAAAAGCGTACCATGGTTGCCAGCACCTACAACGCGCCGGAGGTCTTAAAAACGTATAGTATGCTATAAAGTAATTTCTTGGAAGTCGTCCCAAGTTACAGTTCTTTATTGCGCTTTCCTCGTACCTTCCATGGTTTTTTTTCTGCTACTAAACTGGCTTTCGTTGTTGTAATCAAATCCCTGAGAAGTCTGCTGAGATCAGACCAAAACTACTGGTGGGGGAAACGAACGTTGCGGTCTGGTACTCAACGCTGACGCCTCAGTCGCAATGAATGCAAGTCGCCAGAAGAAAAACGAGAGACGACAGGGGACAAATGATCCAAAGTCAGTCTTCTTTTTTCCGACATCGTTGCGGTGGTACAATATCGCCCAAGCTGAGCCCGTTTTGTATGCGTCCCCACTCTTTTTTTTACATATTCGTATGATGCAATAATATTCGACAACGTAGGCTATGCAAAAAGAGTGCTGCGGTTGCAATAAATGCTTGTTCGCACTAGCGTACGTAGAAGATAATGTGCTTTTCTTTTATGGTCGTGTCCGAAAAATTAGGGGTAAATGATCCACAGTCACAGTAGACGAGTTCACCCAGGGGGCACTTTTTTGCGAGGTTTTCCTATGCCAGACATTGTGCAATCTATCTGCATAAAGACAGACTCTTTTTTCAGCAGAACAGAAACTTACTTTATAACTGGATAAGTATAACGCATTAATCTGCAAATTATTATATTAAGAACGCCATAAGACACCTTTTTTATGTCGCTGTCTTGAGGATTTACAGATATACTTTTCTTCAGCAATAAATCTCAATACAAACAAAAGAAAAAAGTTCAGAAGAGGTGTAAGAAAAAGCAAATGCGGTGTTGAATATATACAAATTGAGATCATGCTAACGTCATTGATTGCATCTTTTTGGGCCGGACTATATAGCCACTTTTTGCGCTCCCGAAGTACTATTCACTGCTTGGTCTCTGGGAGCAATCTCCGAGTGGATTTCTTCCTCGAATAAGTTGGCAGGGGCGTAATCTGGTATCATTCTGTGGTTAAAATAAGGTGAGCGTATCTACGGATTAAGTCGGTTAAATCGATATTGCTAGCGCAAAAGTACTATCCAGCACACACTCACGTCGACAAGAACTCCGCGATCAGCAGCATCTTCCACAAGCTCCCTCCAAAAGTCGCTTTTCTGCAAGGATAGCTTGTTGCCCAGAACAAACATCGAACGTTTTGCACGCGTCAAACCAACGTTCATACGACGAATATCTGAAAGAAAGCCGATACCGCGATCTAAAAAAGTACAAAATACATTAAGCATATCGGAACTAATCATATTCTTTGACGCCCTCACAACAGACCTGAACTAGCACGCACGCATGAGAAGATAATAATATCTTTTTCTTGGCCTTGGAAGCCATCCTAAAGGGGCAGTTTAACGCTTGTTATCAAAAGCTTGGGTCCCACAAAGCTTTACTACTTACGACAGTATTGAAATCGATCACATCCAAAATTCGCGTACCATATCTCCTCTCAAACCGTGACTTAATTTGACTCAGTTGTTGCTTGTAAGGAGTAATGATGCCAATCCGGTACGCGAACTGGATATTTTATGAGTAAATCCGATTCTGTCATGAAACCCGCACCTGAATACATACTTTGACCTGAGGTAATCTGGTCGCCAACATATCCACCAATGCCAGAGCGGCTTCCGCTTCAGCAGCATTATAAACAGATTTTCCAGTTCCCATTTTTTCGTGCCCATCTTCCACGTTATAAAAGCAATAAGGCGGGAAATACTGCTTAGCATGCCAAGGCGCTGCTGTTATTTTCGCCAAGTCTGGACCATCCAGCAGCCGAGAACCATAGAAAAGTTTACTGGGAAAGCTGCTAATATCTGGATGCATACGATATTGGATACTAAAGAATGTCCTTCGTTTAGCGCACAATGTGCACAAAAAATCCCGCTTCTTACCTTAGTAAATGGACACCGTGAGGGGAACTCTTTTGCAATCGCAGGAATAAGCTCTGTTCATAGCTATATCGAGCAGCCATTAGGGAGATAACAGTAGGCGGCAGCTGATTAGGGTCTATAACTTGTATTAATTTCATGTTTCATTTTGCCTGATCATACTGCTTATTTTTTACCTCCAACGAGTACACATCGTTTACAACCGTACTTGAGGGGTATCAACGTGCTGATTTCTACTGCTTGAGCAGCCTCGTCAACGATCACCGTTTCGAACGAAAGGCCCAAGGACGCAAGCATTTCATGACCGGAGCCACTCAAAGTGGAACATACAATATCTGCCTCGGCGAACACCCTTTGCCGGGCCCGTAGGCGAGATACTTCTAGCTCACGGGTATAGTCCCGCTGGTCTTCAGAGATATCCTTCAGCATCATTTTTGTCCTCATCCGTGTCGCCACAAGTTGACTCTTCTTTTTGCGCAGCACGGATATCTGCTCTGAATCTGGCGCGCATTCTGATATCTGGCGTCCTAGATCTTCGATTTCTAACTGCAACTTTTGAAGGTCTCCCCGAAGTTTCTCTCTGCGCATGCCAAACTCTTTCGTCTTTCCTTCATCGTCCTGAATATAGGACTCCCACTCTTTCTCGGCCAATCTATCCAAAAGTAGGTCTTGGACGCTAGGATTCACAGACTCCGTAGTACCTATGCGAACCACTTTTGGTTTCGCTAGCCCAGAAGCAGTTTTGATGCCATCCTTTAGACGCTTAGCGATTTCATCTACTGCGGCGTTACTCGGAGCGCAGACTAATATCTTGTGGCGCCCGCCGTACATTGACGCGTCTGACGATATCGGTAATCCACGTCTCACCGATTCTTTATGCTTTTTGGAATCAAGTAATGATACAATCAAGCCAAGAATCGTCTTCGTTTTTCCTAATATCGCAATGAATTAATAAGTAAAACACGAGCGTTCTTCCTCATTTACCTGTCCCGGGTGGCCTATCAAAGAGAGTCTCTTTAGAACTTTCTTGTTGAAACTTCAATAGATACAAAACTCACCCTTGAATCAATGTGAATCCTTCTTCTTTAGTCATAGCGCCAACGATAGCTTCTGCTTGAGGCTCGTTCACACCATATTTTCGCATACATTCCTCCACCTTCTGGTCGCTAATCATAGGCAGCTCCGTAGTTCGCGGTTGAAGGATATCCCGTGCTAGGCCATAATGCTCCAATCCTTTTAGTGCTGTGTATTCACGCTGCACGGTCGTAAGACTTAATTTTTCCGCAAAATGTTAGTATATGGTTCTTTTCGTCCTGTATGTTGATATCCTCATACCTTATAACACGTAATAAGCGCCATATCGACTTCGGCATTAGCGAATTCAACAACAGTATCCGATCACGCGGAAAGTAACATCGTATGACAAGCTCGGTTATATTCTTACGGTGGTTGACCGACATGACCTTGCCGAGAAACGACTTTCCTTTCCAAGTACTTGGTTTGTTCAATGGCTCTGAAGCGACATGATTCAACTCGTCCTTTCTGAAGAACTCGTTGCCAAAGTGGTTCGCAACACAGACAAGATCATCGACCAGTATGCTACTAAAGTAGTTCAAAGGTACTTGAAAGGATGCATCGACATAGTCGTTAACGTGACATCGGTTATCCAGCATACAGTTATCAATTACGTCCGCTTCCGACAGCGTTTCCCGCGCTTTCATGATCTGCACCCACGCTTCCAAAAAGACAAGCGGCTCAAATATCTTCAGATAATCATTAAAGGACGGAAACTTGTCTGGTATTTCCTTGTAGATATCTTTGCAGGCACCCGGTGGAAAGTCAGTGTTGCAAGTCATGTCCCAAGAAAGAATAGTTTTGAAAAGACGATTGATATCCGGTGTCACTCTTTGACGACGCTCCTCGGCCATTTTAAGTTTTGCGCGTCTCTCAAGAAACATTTCAGTCGCTGGGGATTCGATCAGCTTGATAGATCGCTTGTTAGGCGATTCAAACAATGCTCGGATGCCTGCTTTTTCTTCCTCCACAGTAGGCTTATTATCATTATTCTTTTTCTTCTTGTCCAAGTGCCGTACAAGGCCCTTCAAACCGTCATCGGATTCTTCTGAAGACTCTTCTGACGAGGAGGACCCGCTTCCGCCATTACTTCTTGTTCGCTTTTTACGTGCAATAGCTGAGGGAGACTTTGCAGTTGCAAACAGCCTGCGTTCAGCCTTGAACTCTTCCCGCAGGGCTTTCATCTTGGAGAATCCCATCGGTGGCGGCTTAAGTTTCCTTCCAGTGGAAGTTACAGCATATACTGTCGGTTTCGTTGTCTGCGGCACAAACCGAGGAACCTGCAAACGCTCCTGTAGTCTGCTTTCCTCCGCTTTCCTTCTAAATTGCTCTTGTTGAACAGCTGTTGCAATGGACTTGCCTTTGGCTAGCGCAGGAGACTTGGGCTGTTCCGGCTCTACAGACTTATCGGATGTCGAGCACTCGCTAACATTTTCAGAAGCTTTGCCCTCAAACCAATCCTCAGGCAGCGCGGAGAAGTCAACATCAGAAAATTCGTCCCATAGTTCATCATATTCCTCTGACATCGCAGGACTCGCTGGCTCTTGCTTCACGGCTGGCGTGCCGAAATACGAAGTGATTTTTTCCGGTTGTGCTGCAGGCGTTTTCGGTAACTGTGGATCCGTTGATCGGCTTCCTGCATATAGAAACGATTCATCTAGTCTCAGTTGACGGATTGCTGCAGATGCCGAAGATACAGTCGTCTTCTTTGATTCAACAGGTGGCGAGTTAATGACTTGCCATTCGAAGTTTTCGTCCTCGCTACTGTCGTCCAAAAGAATATCATTCTCAGGCTCGTGCGCACTTAATGCAACAAAGATCTCTTCTTTTTGACTCCCTGATAGCCGAGTAGTGCTTTCACCAGTTGCGGCACTCATCAGTTGAATATAAGCGTCCAACGATATCTTCAACCGTCCATGCTGCACTTGTCTCATCATGGCGGTTAGCAGCGGAACCACTTTCTCCAAGACCTCTGGTCGCGTTACGTAAATCCAATGCGATAACGGAGCCACTGCATCGTTTACGGACTCGTACCGTCGACGTGATACGCTAACGTCTGCCAACGATGCATCGCTTTCAATCGCTTTTTGAAACAATTGTCGTGAGCCGATCAGCAGACGAGCGACATCAAAAGATGGCATCATTGCATCGACTAATTCCTTGGGTTTATGATGTTCAGCCCACTTGGTGCCTTTATCGAAAAGTAATCCAAGCGTTTTCCATCCAGTATTCCAGAACTGATCAAGAAGGTTACATTCTTCGCTGTCGAACGTTTTCCCCGGAACAACTGATTCGAGTAAATAGCCTTCTTTGTCACCAATCAATGCAAAAGCAAAACGGTAAAATACTTGCATTAATCGTGGCACCAACTGCAATATGTCGAGGCCAATTACTTTCTGCGACGATAAATCATTGAATTCGATCAGTAAACTTGGGAAAACTTGTAGCACTTTCTTGACATTTCGTCGAAAAAACTGCTTTTCGTCCCCTAATAGCTTCTTCACCAAATCTTGCGTATGCCGATGCACAGAGCAGGCAGCACGTAACAGTGCGTTCAAAAGGTTTTCTCCCGTGATGACGCTGTTGAGTTCAAGTTGATTGATGCCGGCTGACAGAGTCGCTGTACATGCACGCTGGACTAGATTCAATTGACGCAATGCTTCTATACCGGCTCCTGACTTTAACGCTGAAGAGGAGGCTTCCAGCACAGGCAAATCGAGCAATGCGACACTGCCGTATGCTCCCAGCATGATAAGTAGAAGCCGAGTATTTACACTCGTGACTCCTGTGCAAGCGTCGAGAATAGCGCGCCACAGATGTTCATGGAACACAGTATTTTCTGTGATAGCTTCATAGTCTGAAATGGACGTTTGGGCCAAAGTTGAGATCCTCACACGCAGTGACATGATATCTTGACGCAAGATATCGCTCGCGACATTCACAGCTGTGTCTGGTACATTTTGTAGTGTCGCTGGCATATCGTCCTTCGACATCGACGCGAACAGCGCAACCACCGTTCCGTATTTTTCAAATAACGTTTCAGGCAGACGATCCTCACGCATCAGCTCTTCCACAATTGAGAATGCGAATTCTGCGCAAATAGCTCTGCATAGCATCGCCCAGGTATCCAGCTGATAATAGCCCAGAAGCAAATCCAGGATGCCTTTGTTGACCTCGGTCTCGTGATCCTTTTTCCGTGTCTTCCAACACATATAGATCCACTCGAGCAGTCCTCTAATCCGCAATATTAGCTTGTCTTCCGGGTACGCGCTGCCGTCACGTTGCTTGATTTTCCCCGCATTGTCCTGACGAGCAATTTTCATCGCGTCCTGAAATTGAACGTGTTCACATATTCTCTTCGTAAACGTATACTGGTTATCGTCTTCCCGCCAGAATTCATCCTTCACTTTCTCCAACATGACTGTTATCGTTTTAACCATTTCAGAAATCCAGCTGCCTCCCAGTTGCTGTTGAACTAGCTGCGATATAGAGATACGAGAGACACGTAAGATGTTTGAGAGTCGTTCAGCGGACAGTAAACTAGCCACTACGCGAAACGCTTTCCATCGGTCACCCATATCGTCGGTCAGTCGTATCAGATCAGTTTCGTGAGTCGATTCCAGAAGCCACCCTGGTATCTCTTTCAGACCACGATCATCTTCTGAAGAGAAGCCTTCCGAAAGCACCCTTTCGAGCAGCTTTCGGGCCCAGAAACGAATACTGCGATGGTGATGGAAAGCAAGTATCATGGCTCCGTTCACGGTGTCAGTCGTCATGGTGGGAAACATGTTTGTCCTCTGGAACTGGTCAAAAACGGCACAAAGCAGTCGATCGCAATCGGGATCTCGCAAGAGATAAACCGAAAACAAAATGTCGGTGATCGTACATATTAAAGATTCTGAAAGCATAAAGGAACGATCGTCTGACTGTTGCTGCTGTAATGACCATCGACGTAAGGTCGTCATGACACGATGCCGGTCAAATGCGTCCAGGGTATTGAAAAAGCTCTCGACATTTTCCGGTGAAAATAGTTTGGTGTATCTAACGAACAGTGTGAGTTGCGCAAATGTCAAGAAGAAGACAGGGGGTACCTTTTTCGTAAAAGGGGTTTCGATTTGTGGTATCGGCGTAAGCAGTGGACACACGTATTCAGTTGCTTCGTCAGCTTTTCTTTGTAAAGAGAAATGTGCTGGTGATCCGGGAGTGAAAATAGCCAGAGCGATTCTCGCGCCAGGGGCAACTCAAGGTCCGAGCACCACCAGTGATCAGAAGCGGCCGAAGACAAAAGGAAAGATAGGAGTTCATTGTAGAATCGAGTCTCCAAATCGTTGTCCAGAGGTCGTGATTCCTTTTGTTCAAGCAACGTCAAGAGCTTCCCGAGACGACTGTTCTGGCCATGCTCAGGACCGGGTCGACTCATTACACAAAGATCGCGGAATCTTTTTTTGGTTGGGAAACAAAAAAATTCCAAAGTTGCGCTTTGACTTCAATTCGCGGAACACCAACCGCCATGTTTTCGGCAAGCTCGCAAGCAAATTAGTACCTGGCTTTTAACGTTTTATTTTCCATATCGTTCGTGGTTATATCTTTGAAAGAGTGCCCTGGCATCTTTGTGGGACTGGAAGCACTCTTTAACGCTGACGCAAGCATATGGCAAACGACAATACTCGATCGACATGCTGTTTGACGTATCTTACTAAAGTCGATGCCTGAATAGAGAAAAGCAAAGCGAACTCACGATGGAATAATGGTGTGGGATGTATTTGCAGCACCCGTTTTCACATTCATCAAGGGGAATCTTCTGACTCCATGTATGAGAGAGATGATTCCCTGGAAGCGACAGGGTGATTATCCTCGTTTCAATGTTGATCCTGGGCCAAATAGCCATACTTTTTGTTATACCATAAACCATCGTGAAATATGTACTTAAAGGTACGCGATCGATGAATGGTCATCAATAATCACACAAGTTCTACCTTGATAAAATCTTTATTTCATCGACTTGTTTACGATGTAGCATGAAGGCCGGAGTGATCCAGCGTCCACAAGAACACTGAGCACCAGCCCAATTGTACTGACCGAGCTTGGCCATACAGTTGGGGCAATCCACTCGGCCTTCGACTAAGCCTTCGTCAAGTCCAACGATCCAGTCCATGGGCTCAATGAAATAGGACGAGCATTGCTTGTTGGTGGCCGCAATAGCTGCCAACAGGGGATTCAGTCGTTGATTGGGGACAAATGGCTGCTGCTTTGCAGACGCTGGTGCTGCTGTCACGTTCAATTCTGCATTGCGTTTTGTATACTCAAATGCTTGTTGTCCTGGCCCTGGTTCATGATCAAGAATGTTATTCGAGTCTACCAAGGCTCGACGGCACTTTTTACACCGCAATTGCAAAAATGGCGTCTTTTGTTGTTCTGGTTCACTCGCCATACCTAAAGTACAGCTTAGCGTGTACCCTCAAAAAATAGAAGTCAAAGCTACATTGAATCACCTTGATGCTCTTCTGCCATGGCAGTTGCTGCAAAGAACAAAAATTCTGCGAAAAAGTTGTTCGGATCGGCGCAGCTCCGCAAATCAAAGGACCAGATGACGCGGTAAACTCATCAGAGTTTGCAGATATGAGCACTTGTAATGCTCATTTCATTGACGAGATACAGAGCTTTTAAGTCCTGAAATTTGCGCCTAAATTTGATTTGACTTAGCCCAGACAGTTTTTAGGTGCCTAGATCTGCTTGAAAGTGCATTCTAATGCTCAAATCCAAACGCTTCAGCGGGCTCGTCAGTTCCGTGGGTCTCAGGCACAAAGCTATAATTGCTCCTGTTCGCTTGAAATCAGCCATGACCAAGCAGAAGTTGGTATGTAGCCTTGCATACCAATTCGAGACTCTTTGCACAGTCACGACTAGCTCTCATAATAAACTTTCCAAGTGTGGCACTGATGTTGTATTGGAATGCGTAACAATTCTGCCGGCCTAGCGCCGAGAGAAGCCGATCTTATTTAATCTGTCAGTGGGACCTATCCAAAGGTGATCGCGCCAAACTCGTCGATCACACTGATAACTATATTATTCCAACCATATGAATTCGAAAGACTAGATGGCGAACGACATTAGCAAAGCATAGACATTTTCACCACGTCAGGAATATCCTAACGTTCTTTCATTGGCGTAACGATCTTTTGTCTTGTCTGTTACATTACCCAGTTCAAAGAGCTTTAACTGTTGCAACATCATGGCGAGCTGCAAGTTCCTTTCGCACAGTTTGATTCGCACTGAGTCCAAAGTTTCATTGCGCGGTCTGCAACCCGAAATTTTTCCTTGTCCTTGTCTCAGAAGCAGAGACACCAGACAGACAGGGAAAAATACGCTTTTTCTATTGGGGGACAACTCTTCTGTTTTAATCTTTGCTCCTCATGTTCCGTCCTAATACCGGCATTGATTTGAATGACTTTCCTGCACTTGGCACACCGGCGGCATCCAATAGCCGTGCGACGCCAACCGTTCCACCACAAACACCTTCATCTTTATTACCGTCGAATCGATTCGCGAATTATCCATCCACACCGTCAAACTCGAATCACCTGCAGGATGCCTTGTTAGGCAGCGGTGCTGTGTCCGACTTTCCGAGCTCATCACCGTATCAACCTGTTGCTGCTTATGGAGGAGCGGCGAGTGATCATGCATTAGCAGCTGCTGTTGCTGCTCGGGGAGGAGGAGGAGGTCCCAGGACATACTCCATGGACGAATTTCCAGCCCTAAGAAGTTCGACTGCTGCTGCTGCTGCCGGTGTTCCATTCGGTAACGAAATGGCTAATGTCAACGCCATGAACTCAAAACCTGAACCTTGGGATTATTATTACGCAGGAGCACGGGACGCCATGCCAGAGAGTCTTAACGGCAAGTAATAATAATGCTCGTTCCAATCACTCTATTTGCTTATACATTGGTACCAGGGACGACAAAGCAATATGGTGCAGGAAACGTAAAGAATGACGTTTTATCTTCATCGCAATGGGTGAGTTTTCTTTATTCTTTTTGATCTCTTGCCGACAACAATCTAACTGATGACGCACGCACATAAAGCTTCAATCACGCGCTGAACCATCAACATCACATCTTGCGTCGTCGCGAAAAGCAGTTGGAAGTAGAGATCCGGATGGAACGCCCAAAACTGCAAACAACAACAATAATAATAATAATGACGCGAAATCCGCGGACACTTACGGACTGTTGGGTCTCTTGGGCGTAATACGGATGACGGATCCTGATCGAAGCATGTTGGCGCTGGGCAGCGATCTGACGACGTTAGGACTGGATCTGAATACAGCAGAGTAAGGGCGCGTTCTGCAACATAAGAAGAACGACTTGGACTGATCTTTATCTTTTTGTAGTTCCATATATTCGACATTCATTTCACCATGGTCAGATACTCAGACACCTCCTGGGTTGAATGTAGAGCCGGGATATTATCTCCCGCCATGTTATCGAACTGTGCAGGCAACGCCACCAGCACATCAGCGCATGCGAACGTTCTCTGACGAGATATTATTTTATGTCTTTTACTCGATGCCAAAAGACATTGCTCAGGAGGCCGCTGCCCAGGAACTGTAAGTCCTCTTTCATCACAGATGCCAAAGAGTGGAATAATGAATGGTTGATCATAATAGATATGCACGAAACTGGAGGTACCATAAAGAACTGGGGATGTGGCTTACAAAGGAAGCGGATGAAAATGGTCGACCAGTACAAGGATTCCGGAGGACATCGCCGAGTCCTTTGGATCGAGGCGTTTATGTCATCTTTGATCCGACTTCATGGCAGAAAGTGAAGAGGGAATGGACACTGTCATGGGATGCATTGGAAGATCGGCAAGCACAACAGCCATTACCGCAACAAGCAGCACAACAGCAGCAACCGCCAGCTTCCTCTTCTTCTTCTTCATCACAACCCCCTCGACCACCGCAACAACAACAACAACAACAACAACAACAGTCTTCTTCTTCTCAGCAACAACCAGGAATGAACCTGGCAAATCCTCCAACTGGTATCTCCCCTGGACTTGCCAGTAGAGGTGTGATGATATAGAATAATAATAACTGCAGTAAAAAAACGAAAAAGAGATTATTAATAATCGATTCAAATTGAGAAGAAAGAAGGGCCCTTATTCTCTTTTCGTACTGGGCTACAATGGCTTGTTAAATCTAGGGGCAGGTTGATAAGAGTACTTCAGCGTTTTTAATTCTTCGACGGAGTCAAAGAAGTGTCTGAGTCCAAAGTTCGCACAGCAACCAAGGCAGGCCCATAGCGAACGAAAAGTCACGTTTTTTTGTTTAAATCTCTCTGTCTGTTCTTTTTTTGTTATGGCAACCCACAGTGTATTTCTGTTCAGGCATATTCAGACGAATCAAGTTATTGTCAGCACGCGGCAATTCGCAAAGGTTAGTGCTAATGACTGTAGACCCAATTGTGTGTTCATGTCGTGACCTGATGGAATAATACGTCAAGAACAATGCGTTACGCCAACTGGATTATGCAGTTCGTCCGGTACGATTGCGAAAAGACTTGTGGCGACCTATGGTGGCCTTGATCGGGTTCAAAACGGTTCAGTCTGCACAAGCAGTATCGGATGCGCTCTTGCTACGTTCCAAAGCACGCCGACTCGAGCTTCAGACGTCAGCTGAGCACTTGTCCAAGCCAAAACGGGTACGACGAGAGCTCGAGAAGGACATGTTGGAACAGTCGATTATTTCGTTGCGTGAAGCTGTTGAGGCCGTGGCACCAAAGTATTTCAAGGATGATGCAGATAAACTGTCTGCCTTGTGGGAGCAGGCTCGGTTTATGGATTTAGGAGGCAAAGAATGGCCTGCCTTCGTAGAACATGGATTATTGACGCTCAAGAACAACCGTCTCGTCCCAGCCGACTCATCCTAATCCACCCGCCGCCGTTTCGTCTTTACCTGTATAATAAACCATTTCTTGTAATTTGCTTTTTCATGACAAGTCTCGTTATCATTAAAGCTGTTGGCTTGCGGTATATTAGATGGTCGTTTGAGTTTTGCATAAATATCTTTTTTTTTTCTGGCCCAAAAGTACTGTTATCATCTTCTGTGGGAGAGAAAGACAGGAACCCCGACGGTTGCTTTAAGCTGGTACTGTAAACAGCAATGTCGAACAACAATAAATCAACAGGCACCGCACGTGAATACGTGGAGTCCATTGTTCAGGACCAGAATGTAGAAGAACTTTTAGCAAAGCAGCAACCTCGCTATGATCCACAGAAACATCAACAACAGCCAGCATTGGATTCTTTTTCGGCCTCCAAGCAATCACAAGAAGAAGAACAATCATCGGAATCCACAAAGTACAATATTCACCGACCCACAATCAATCCAATACCATCGAACAATGACGACGCCAAGAACAACGACAAACAACATACGAATGTCGTTTGGGCGGTGCGTGATTTTCTAGACCAGAAGCGTGAAATCCATGAAACGGCACTGGACAATTGCGCAGATCTTCACGCTGATCTCTTGAGCTGCTTTAAACACGGTAGTTGGTGGGATAAGGCGAAAATGTGCGAAGACCAGAAACAAAAGTTTTGGAACTGTTATAAGAAACAAAAGGTAACCATAGTAATTCGTTCCCTCTGTGTGTGTGTGGATAGGGAAAATTCACGTCTATTTTTCAAGGAATTCCTGAAAGCCAACAATTACAAAGGACCGGTTAGCACACCAGAACAAGATGCTCATGTGTTGCAACAAGCCATTCTGCTTTCCAGCGAAGAGAACACTTCGGTATAAGCTATGTATGTGTATGTATATTACTATAACTTTTGTACAGTATTTTTTCCCCGCATTTGTTGCTATCCCCTTTTCAATAGATAGAGAGCATTCGTCAGTCAGTATGAGCTACATCATAATAAATGCACCGAATATGGCGCGTAGATGTCGATACGTAAAGTTGGAGTGATCTCTTGAGCTTGTTGACTTTCGATCGAGGAACAAATTCTTATTATTGTTGACTTTGCAACCGGGAATGCCATTATTATCGTTATTATATAAAGGCCTCATTCCTCACTCGCATCCCTCGTCGTACCTTTTTTCCTCTTCTTTATTCTCCCCACGCGTAACATGCGATACAGTTTGCTAGCGCGTGGTACAATTGTAGCCATTTCCATGGCGCTGGTCGCCGTGGCTAGTCCCTTGCAAACATCTGAATCCGACTTGTCTGCTGCTGGTGCCGTCGATGATGGTTCTCTTATGGTATCCGATCCGTCCGTCCGATCATCCAAGTCCCTGTGGGCAGAGGATGGTGAATATTGTTCTTATGATGATGATGACGACGACGACGATGATGATGATGACGATGATGACGACGACGACTGCATTCCTCGACCCAAAGAAAGTGAAGAACCTATGCCAACCGATGATGATGATGATTCTTTCACTCCAACTCATACTACTACCATTGGACCTATGCCAACCGACGATGATGAAGGTGGATGGTATTATTCTTTCACGACGACAACGACTCACATACCTACGTACGGTGATAACGATGAAGAACCGTCTGCCAGTGAAACAAGAACTGGTGAAGGTAGACCCGAGGCTACTGGTACGCCTTCGCGCGACATTCTGCCGATGCACTCGCCCGACTTTTTGCCTGAGTTCGATTCTTCACCAAAGGTAACAGAGCTGGAGCCTCCTCCGACGGGACCCCTAGACTATGGCGAGATAAGCTTCAACATTGACGACTACCCGGAAACCTGGAAAACCCCACCCACGGACCACCCGGAGATTGAGGCTGCGGTTGCGGCTATTGACTGGGACCATGTACCAGCAGCACCAATCCGAGAACAGGACAAGGTCACGGGTGACTTGGTCATGAAGGACTACGATGTGGGTGACGATACCGACTGCTGGTGGTCCGCCACAGGCTGTATGCAACCCAAGGCAGACTATCTTCCTGAAGATGTCTACGTTTGCGACAACCCTGGTGAATGGGGCCTCGTAAGTTATTACTATTACATATTACCTTTATTATTGATACTTATATACCATTATTATGCAATTATTTTAATTAATAGACGTTCGATGATGGACCCTTCAATCCTCGTAAAAAAGTGGTGGAGGAACACGGTCAAGATGAATATGCCGAGCCTCGCTTGTATGATTTCCTTGCCGAACATGACCAGAAAGCCACTCTCTTTTGTAAGTTTCTTTTCCCAAAAGGAACCTTTTTCGGAATATTGATCGATTTTATGACAGATGTTGGTTCCAATGTGGTCACTTATCCCGCAGCCGCGATGCGTGCCCGCGAATCAGGCCATCACATTTGCTTGCACGGCTGGTCCCACGTTGCCATGACCACTTTGACCAATGAACAAGTCGTTGCGGAACTCTACTGGGCCTTGCGTGCTGTCAAGGAAGCCACGGGTGTTACTTCTCGCTGCTGGCGCCGTAAGTAATGAATTATTCCCCCCATATCCCCTTTTTTTGGTAATAACCATTTTATCAGCACCCTTTGGCGATGTGGATGACCGTGTTCGGGCCATTGCTCATCAACTCGGTTTGCGTACTGTGATCTGGGACCGCGACTCACAAGACTGGAAGCTACCTGCGACGAACAACAAGGGCCAAATAACTCCAGAAGTTGTGGATGGCTACTTCGCCGAATGGATCGAACAAGGTCTCCAAGGCAATGAGTCATATGGTCACATTGGTCTGGAGCATGAGTTGAACGAAGCAACCATCGACATGGCCGAGAAATGGTTACCAAAGCTCAAGGAAGCGTATAAAGTGAAGCCAGTCCATGAATGTACAGCCATTGGCAACGTTTACTGGGAACAAGAAGACTCTTAATCATCAACCTTCTCTTTTGATCAAAATCCTCCCTCTCTCTCTCTAGTTTTAACTGCTAGTACCACTAACAAATAAATCGAAATAGTATATTTACAAGCAATATGTCTACTATTTACAGATGGCTCAGTTGTGTCGCAGCAAAGGGATCTTTTCCCCAGCCGTCTAAAAGAAGGTTTTGTTGAATCAGAATAGTTCCGAGTCGCTCCTCTACTTGGTCTGGGTCAATTTCATATTGACGAAGCATGGCAGCGGTGCTTTCCTCATCTTGAGTTGTGTTATTCATCGTTTGAAGGGTATCAGGCAAAGGCGGTAAATCATTGAATACCTGTAATAGGATAAATTCGATGTAATATACACGGAAAGCAAACAAGATGAAAAACTTGCCTTCCTTGCCAACTTATAGTCAAAGTATTCCTTTGGCGTGTGTCTTGGATCCAAATGTTGCAAAATGTTCTCAATGCAGCCATGTTTTCGTACAAGTGCCAAGGCTCGAATGGGACCCACGCCATGGATTGTCTCTGAGAAATCAGTCCCGCAAAGAATGCAGAGGTCTATGAATGCTTCCCGGGTCAGTTCCAGTCTGGTTCTTGCCACCAGCGGGTCGATTTTCATGATGGGTCTGTTCCGGGCAAAGAAATAGCGCAAGATGGGCGCGTCACCAAACACTAACGTATCCATGTCTTGTCCGGTAGATGATCAGTTCACTAGCACCCTTATCCTCATTCGGCAGCATACCTTCTGTCACAATTGCGTCCGAATAACCTTCGCGAGCAAGTCGAGCACACATGGCTTCAGCTTCATGATTTTCGCAGGTCAAACAAAGGAAGCCCAACCTGCTCAGGAACGCCTTGCATTCTTCCTTCAGCTCCTGCGTTACGCGAATAGAACGCTTTTCTATACCAATATCAGCTTCTTATCACCGCTCCCTGACAATAGTAGCAGCAACATACCAAAGGATGCAATCATGCTCTGGTTTGTGATCTTTAAATCTTTCAAGGCATTCTGTGCGCCCCTGAACCGATCACGGACCAAGTTCGCAAGGACCTGTTGCTCGCGCACAGACAAGGCATGTACGGTTCGGGTATATTTGTCCGGATCATTGGCCGCGCGTTCTCGAGCCTGCTGGATCTCCATGGCTATCCTGGACAGTTTATCTTCCAATCGATGCTCACGTCTCAAGACATTCTCGGCGTCTTCTTCTGCTTTCGGGGCAGTTGTAGCCGCAGTAGCCTGCAGTAGTTCGTCCTCAGTCTCACCCAGTTGAGCCAGGATCCGTCGCGCAGCGTCGTCCGTCAACAAAATCGATGAGGAAGAAAGGATTTCGGACGTCTCTTGGAGTCGTTCTGTCCGTGCTCGTTCGTATATGAGTGAATGACCAACCTTGATCCGTCCGCGTTCTCGTCGGGCATGCTCTAACCATTTGGCCGGTAACCGATGGGCGCCGTCAAAGACAAAGATGGGCGTAATATGATTGATCTGGCAGAACCTGGCCATCATGTAGAAGCCGTAAATGGCTCGGTGCGGATGGGGCTCGTCGCCGTAGACAAACTTGTTCAGGTGACAACTGGCATCAAACGCAATGCGCTGTCCGGCCAATGCACTCGCGCTGATTGTCTGAATGGACTCGGGTGCGTATCGCTGCAGTAGCCTCGTCAGACCATAAACTCCCATTAATTAATCAAGAGAAAATTCTTTCTTTTCTTTTCTTTTGTTTCCCTGGACTTGAGATATATTACAAGAGGAAACGTAGTTGCTGTCTAGAAAATGACGACGGGATATGAGAAGTCTAAAGGTATGAGCGGAATAATAGGTTGAGTGAGGATGGAGGGAAAAAAGAAAAAGAAGGATTTTTATGCTTGTTGCTTGGATTCTCGGAGGCCCATGGTGTAGAGGAACTTTACGGTGTTTTCGTACTCTTGCTTTTGACGAGCCTTGTCCCACTTGAGTTCTTCAGCCATGATCTCAATGACTCTGGGTAAGGCTTGCAGGGCGGCTTCGGCATTGAGGAATGCCAAACGTGTACGACGAGCAAGGACATCGACAGCTGTGCAAGCGTATTCTTGGCGCACCGCATAGCGCACTTCGGCCTCGATATAAGGATAGTTAGGTGAAATGCGCTTGCCGTAGGTAGGCCAGCTCATGTTGGTCGGGTCGTCGATGGAGCTCACAATCCAGGCGCGGTCACCGTAGCTGTTAGCCAAGTGCATCGCCACTTCGGTATCCATACCAAACTCTTGAATCAGTCGGATGAACATGGTGTTGCTGTATCCCTCGCTGCCGAGTAACATGGTCGTCTCGGTCACACAGCCAGACTTGGGCTTCAGGTTAAAGACCTCAATGGCGCGGTCCACAGTCTCCTGAGCCATCGCACGATACGTCGTCCATTTACCGCCTGCGATCGTGATCAACTTGTTCTGACTGACGTTGATCATGTGGTTGCGTACCAAGGACTCGGTGTTCTTCGCGTGTGGATCACGGACCAGAGGTCGGATACCAGACCATGCAGCCAATACATCGCTGCGTCGAACCTTGACATCTTCAGTTCCCCCGCTTTGTCAGTCTTCTTTTTCGACACGCTTTGCTGCTTGTGACGGATAGCTTACCTTGGCTGAGATAGTGTGAGACTTCGTCCAGGATCCACTTGACTTCATCTTCCTTTGGTAGTGGGTTCTGGGTGACTTCAGTAGGAGAATCTATACGACAGCTTTGTTATTAGATTTGCTCTTTATGGGTTTTTCCCCAGTCCAGACTTTACCTGTAGTGCCGGCAATGGTGCTGCCTTCCCATGGTAAAAAGAAGATGACACGACCATCACTCGTAGCAGGATCCAAAAGACCCATGTTACGCGGACTATAGTAGTTGGGCAGGATAATGTGGACACCAGCGGAAGGAGCCACAATCTCTGTATTGTTCTTGTCATCCATCTTGCGGAGACCGTCTGTGAATGGACCTGTGGCATTGATGACACCCTAGAAAAGAAAACGACATTTGAGCTTCTTTTCTATAACTTGTGCTTTCGTATAAACCTACCTTTGCCTTGACAGCCCATTCCTCACCAGTCAGGACATCGCGAACAATGGCGCCATTGACAATGCCCTCTTCATTCTTGGTCAGGTTAATGACTTCACAGTGGTTGGCAACAGTTGCGCCGTGATAAGCTGCCGTCAGGGACAGGGCAACATTCATACGCGCATCATTGTGGTGGCCTAATACGCGATGTTCTCAGCTCATGTTCTCTCTCCCACACACATACTTTTATCCTGGTTACCATCATAATAGACAAGCGCACCGACTAGCTTGTCCTTTTTCAACATGGGAAAAGCATCCAAGGCCTTGGAGCGAGTTAAAAAGTAACTGCTTTCCAGGGCTTCCCGGCCTGCAAACAAATCGTACAACTTGCATCCCACCCAGTAATAAGGAATCTGCCACCACCTACATCATTATTAGTTCAGCCGGATTAAAGAATCACATGTCTGTTTATAACAGAATTCGGGATCCCAATTCGAAACGGAGAACCTACTTGTATACAGGCAACATGATCGGTAGTTGACCAGCCAAATAAGGAGCAATGTCCAAAAAGATTTTGCGTTCATGAAGTGCTTCGACGACCAACTTGTACTGTTCATAATCAAGCTCCATGATTGCTTTTTGGAGATACCGTACACCGCCGTGCACCAACTTTGTTGATCGGGACGAGGTACCTGCAAGCACGTGTCAAAAACGTTTGGACGAGGAAGAAAGAAAAGAACAACAACAACACACCGGAAGCGAAATCGTCACGTTCGACCAAGGCTACGTTGAGGCCACGCGTCGCTGCGTCCACAGCAGTTCCGGTACCGGTAGCACCTCCACCAACAATCAATAAATCAAACTCCTTTTCAGTCTTGAGTCGGTTCAGCATTTCTTGACGTGAAGGTGCCTGCCATGGGTTCACCGGTCTTCTTTGTTGTTGGTCGATATTCGCTTCGGCATAAGCGACTTTGCGCGTCAGGAGACC
This sequence comes from Thermomucor indicae-seudaticae, assembly GCA_000787465.1. Lineage (NCBI taxonomy): Eukaryota > Fungi > Mucoromycota > Mucoromycetes > Mucorales > Lichtheimiaceae > Thermomucor > Thermomucor indicae-seudaticae. The sequence goes on from JSYX01000147.1 coordinate 50,829, forward strand.
AAGTGGGTGCTGGTGCTGCTTTTGGTGCTCATACAAGTACACTGCGGAACCTGTAGCAGCCGCGGCGGTCAGTAGTTTCTGTGAGCGAGATAGGTTTCTCCACATAAGGGGGTGAACGGAATAAAGAAAAAGAGAAGAAGGTGAGAAGAGGGTTACAAGCTATATCTATAATCCGCTGTTTGACGCTTTCCTGCGGAGAGAAAAGCGGAAATTTTCACGGACCTAAAAATCCCGCCCATTTCCACTCATTTCCCAATCTTTGCAGCTTTCATTGGTCCCCTTCAACGTGCCTTTTCAGGCTTAGTCACTGCACTCCTGTCGATCGCCCATCGACTTCAGTAGAATTTTTCTGCCAACCCTCCACCCCTTATTGGTTCAGGCACACATTTCAAGTATAACCCCTTGTTTCAAACACAAGAAAAGCATATCTTTTCTGTAACTTTATTGGTTCCTGTGATCTCATCTACTGCTTTTTTTCCTACGAATGATTTCCGGTTAAAGAGCACTTGTGCAAGTCCGGTTTGTGCCTACGGTGAGGACAATGGCTACAGAAACGTCCGTGAATTCTGCGTCATGTTCTGAGATCAGTTTTGCGCTATGAAGTCCTATATCTTGCGCCAATACACCGTAGATTAGCGCATCATCCCATTCACTTGAACGACTCAAAAAAGGCATATCGGCATATGTGTCAGCATATAATAAAGCGCCTTTGTCATCCTTGGGGAGAAAGTGAGGCATATTCTGCTTTTTTCCTCAGATATCTATGGTGGTTTCAGAGTCAAATGACAGGGGCAGCAGGGTATATCGACTCTTATTCGAATTCGCAAGCCGAAGGTCCCCTTTTTTTCCTCTTTCGCGAACATTATGCGCTTGTGCCGTTGTTGCTTGTACAAATCAGCTATACGCGCAATCTTCGTGAACTATACAGTACATCATTTGAGGCATCTGATTCCCGGTTTCCGACTTTGATACCGCTGCGGCTAGTGAATCGTGCCGGCGTCTAGTCATGGTGCAGCCGGGCTTAAACCGACAGAATCTTGGCACATTTTGCCACAACATGGCCATTGCCACCCAGTTCCTTAGTTTGCTGCGGCACGATCTGAACAGTTCTGAATCTCGCTGTACATGTTGCCCGGGAACTATACAAACCAATCATTGAATTATTTTACAGTTTCTTGCTCGTGACGCTAAGCCCTGTATGAACAAGGTACAATACCGACGGTGCCCTCTCCAAAGCTGTAGATCGTACGGTCGTCCGATCCTTGCACACAGACGTGTCCAAGAAGCAGGAAGGTTCAAAGCTTGAAGTATTCAAAGTTGCGTAGTTGTGGCGCTGTTTATCTACGGCCGGGCACTGCTTTGTCTCTGGTGGTACTGCGCAGGATTGGTCAAAATGTAACCGGTGTAGGGCGCCTTTTTTAGACCTCTGTTTGTCTGCAGCGAACCCCAGTTTTCAACGGATTCTCTTTGAAGAAGATAAATGGACAACACCGCGATGAAATGTGTGTTCTTTATAGCGCCTGAAACGCGGTCCACCAACAACAGCCAATTTGCAGCTAGTGTTTCGCATGCGTAGGGTTAGATGACACTACGAACAGATTTTATGCATGGTTGGAATACGGAATGGAAGCAAACGAGGCATGAGGCCTGGAAAGCGGGGCATGTACATCCTAATCCGCGTTTTTGGAAATACAGGGTTTTTCCGTCTGTTTTGCGC
>JSYX01000148.1:0-63948 GCA_000787465.1 Thermomucor indicae-seudaticae
GGGCCCCATGCGGCGCTTGCGGGCTCTTTGGATGAGTGGCGGGCGGGTAAAGAGCATCCGGTCATGTGGTGTGGTCCCTCGTGTTCCCCTGTTTGGTCTCCTCTTTGGAAACTTTCAAGGATCCACAGAGGCCGAGAACCTGGTTTCTCAGGCTGTCCCTTGTAGCCAAGCCTCCTTGCCTTTGTTGGGTGACCCAAGGTTGGACGCTCAAGGCTGATGGGCAACCCTTGGATGCGGAAGAAGTTCAGAACACTGGGTGACCTTGGGACTCCAAATCTCTTTTTATCTTAGTAAAGTCTATATTTCTTACAAGATACTTGAATGCGCATATAAATAAAAAGATACAAGTAAAACAGGACGCAGACAGAAAATACAGTACAAGGATCTCCTTTTTTCTCGCAGTCTTAGGCAGAGAAGGAGGGGAAACCAGCTTAGAAAAAGTATAATTATAAAACAGCATTTGCTTCTTACGAAGGAATTAGCGCAATAAATATGATTTTTTTGTTTATTATTTCTACGACCCGCAATCTTTCCATGTATTGGACACGACACCCTTTGCTTCATTGATCTTGGCTTCATAAGTTTCAATCAATTTCTGCGTCGATGCGATTTTACCAAGCAAATAGCGAATCCGCGTATCGATTTCGCGAGGTGGTTTGCCATTGTAGATTCGAGATAAAGACTCGACTGTTCCCTGAAGCTTTTCTAGACTTTCCTCGGCAATGTTCTTGAGATATTGATTGGTCTCGATTTCCATGGATGCGGCAAACACTGGATCTGACACAAGTCGGCTGAATACAGTGTACATGACAGGTTTACCAGGGCGAATGGCATTCGGTCGTCCTGAAAGCGATCTTAGCAATCCCGTGCCAACTTTTTTTCCAACTTCTCTGTCTTACCATCTTTATAATGTATCGTGATCAATTCGGCGCGCTCCATGGCCCGAAGAGCTTTGTCTTGACCCTTGAAAAAGGGCCCCCACTTTAGCTCGTTGTAGTTGATCTAGTAACGCCCGCACTTGGTCAACTTCTGTTCACGTAGATAGAAATGCCGACCCGACTTACGCTCTTTTTCTGCGCCAAATTCTTGACAATCTCCCAAAATTGGATAGCGGTCCATTCCAAAGCATTCTCATCAACATCGGATGCTTCGTTAAACCCGTATTTCCGTATTTCGATCACATTGCGTTGTACGATATCCTCGAATGCAGCTAAACAGTAGCTTTTCGGTTAGTACTGCCAATAGCCTTGTTAACCAAAAGTAAAGCACATCTTACTCTTTGCACTCATATGCATCTTCATCTTTTGTACGAGGAGCTCCAGCTCTGTTAATCTTCCACCTAACGCATTCACAATACTGTGTAGTTCTTCATCCACTTTGATTTCTTCCCCTGATGCATCGTGAGAACAAGCTTCGCACCACCAGCTCCCGTTAAAACTTACCAAGCTGTCTGGAGATAAAGGATAGTGCCACTTCGGGTGGAGCGTCGGATAGCATGATGGTTTCAAAGCTCTTTCCAGGTAGTGCTTTATGGCAATATTAGAAAAGACCACCCCCCCCGGAGCAAGTTGCACCTTCATTTACCTTTGCTAAGGATTTTGTTCACGCCAACATTAGAACTTACAAAGACCACATGCGCCACTTCATTCTCAACCAGCAAGCTAGCAAAGTTTGCCAGTTCCTCCCACAGAAGCTCGTTCTTGGCCGTTTCCCGGTACATGAAATTATCAATGACCACAACAGGAATATTTTCCCCTGCATCATGCGGGTCTTTTTTTTCTTCTTGATCCAGGTCGCGCGCAACCTTTTCAGTGATATCGTCGTTCTTCTGAAGCAACAAGTTTTGCAGCCGTCGTCTTAAAGTCTCCAGCAAGCTACTTGTCGCTGATTCTTTATCCTGCTCCTGCTCTTGACGATGCGTGCCTTTCACGTCACGCAGCGCAATCGCAGCCGTTTCCAATATTTTCCTGATCTGGGCGTCCGGCGAGGACATGAGTCCAGTCGTCTTTTGTCCTGTCGAAGCAACCACGACCGTTTCCAGCAGCTTGCTCGCGGACGCGACCCACGTGAATACAGGGAAATAGCCCAACTGTTTGGCTAAGGCTGCCGTCGTTTCTGACTGGTTTCGTGTACTGGCTAGCTCTTCACAGTCAATAAATATCTTGTTCCTATATGCAAACATTAAAATGGAAAGAAAAGGTCACACTCTATTATCATTATTATTATACCGTCGATCTTCAATGGCTGCCTTGACCAGCGAGCTCTTTCCGCTTCCCTTGGGACCCGTGACCACAATAAAGGTTTGCGGGGTCTCGCGCAACCAGCCGCGTACTTTTTCCACATCCTCGGCGTCGTCCTGCCACAGCGCTTTGTGATCGACGTGATGGTCCGGCTTCTTTTGAACAAGCCGGGCCCAGGTTTCGCGTCGAAGCCATCGATACAATGCGTATTCTTCCGGATTGAACCGCTGTGTGATCTTGGACGTGACAAAGAAGATCCGGATCGGGTCGAATACAGAATACGTCAAGCCAGCCAAGAGCGCAGCCACGGCAGGAATGGTGATGCGTGGATGGTTGACCACCCATTCTTTAACTACGTTTGTGTGCTAATTCCTTATTACTCTCAAGAGTTCTTTGTTTCCAATAGCAAGGGACTTACCAGCTGCCGTTCGTACAAGATATTGAGTCGACTACCATGAATCACATGTCCATGAAGACAGTTCCGAGCGCTTGTAGCCGAGCGCACACGCGTGAACTGAATGATGGCATACCGCGGCGGGTCCTTTGACACATGGGGGTTCGGGTACAGCGCAATGTCATAGATGCGACCGTAGGGCCTCAGATGCTTGTAGAGCTTCTCGACCGGCACAGGCTCACCAGCGCCTTGAAACTCGATGCGCAGACGTGGGGTTGGGTATCGTGCCAGGATATCTTCCAAAAAGGGCTCGCCCTTGACCAGAAACGCGCGAAGTCGCTGCAGATTGAAGGGTGCGACTGTCCGGTTTTCCTCCAGATGCTTGGCTACCTTTTCCGCAATTTCGCTCGCGATGCGTTTCTTGTCCTGGATGCTGCTTTCGAATGAAAACCTCAAGATCGCACCACCGTCTTTGGATCTAAGCAAATATTCGTTATTAAAAGAAGGAAGGCCTTTCACGGGAATTCTATTATTTACCGAGGTTCCATGGATTCGATCCCAAAGCCATGGCCAAGAACTTCACTAGTAGGCAGGACTTTGCGCGTTGTGGTATCCAGACACTTTTTCGTGTTTCGAAAGAAGATCTGACGGATATCGAGTATATTCATCCGGAGCGGAAACACATTGTCCAGGTATATCATGGCCGTCTGCTTTTGTACTTTGCTGCTTGTCGACATGGTATCGCCTCCCAGCTATATTCCCCACCTCCTGGTTATTATCCCTGACGAAACAGAGACCAGAGAGAGAGACGCTTACGGGAATGCCCGTGACAGGATCGCAAGCTGGTTGTTGTTGTTGCAATGCCCGACGGGTGCATGCAAAGCTTCTCCTGGCTACTAGGACATTTGGCTTGGTGGAATGCAATGATCGCGCCGAAACGCATCGGCCATGTTTGACCCACTGCCACAGCATGAAAGGGACGCACACGACACGAACCGGGGATTGAAAATCACACTTTCACTGTGGCGTTCGTCGCGCTTGGCTGCTCAGGGGATGCAAAAGAACTTTCTTAGACTGACAATCATCCCTTTATTCAGTCGTTGCAGAACTCGACAGAATAGGGGAGTCATTACTTTGTGCAGCAAAGCATTCTGCTAACTACCGTCAAAGCATTTCTCATTATTGATGCTTTCGAGCAAAAAGAAAGATAAGAGACGTAAATGCATGATCCATGCAGGAAGACGCCTCTTTATTTGTGACGAACAGGCGCTATAACTGGAAGTAATTGGGCGTTTGTTTACGTCCGTTTTTGAATATCGGATCCAAACCACCCCTTGAATGGAACTCTCCCCAATGAATAATAAATAAAGACCTGCATAGAACCCTTTTTCCAAGATCTCTCTTTCCCCCTCCCCTCATACATCATTATGAACCGTAGCGACAAAAAGTCAACACCACTGGTTACTCACTTGGTCGCAGGCGGGGCGGCTGGCCTGATGGAGGCATGCACTTGCCATCCACTGGATACGATTAAAGTCAGAATGCAGTTATCGAAAAACATCAACCGTGGTCTAGGCGTAAGCCCGTGCTCCTTGATGTTTAACCTGTCGAATCGATGGTCTAACTGCCAAGTCTGCAGGGCAAGAAACGTCTTGGGTTTGCTGCTGTGGGTCTCCGAATCGTTCAGAACGAATCGTTTTGGGCACTCTACAAAGGCTTGGGTGCCGTTGTGTCTGGGATCGTACCCAAGATGGCGATTCGGTTCAGCTCTTTTGAGCTGTACAAGTCATGGATGGCGGATGCTAACGGTCATGTCAGTACCACGGCCACTTTCTTTGGTAAGTCATCGATCTCTTTGCAGCGGAAAAAAGTTATGATTGACTGACTTGAGTCCAGCTGGTTTGGCGGCTGGTACAACCGAAGCTGTGTTAGTAGTGACACCCATGGATCTGATCAAGATTCGTCTACAGGTATGTATGTGGCCTTGAGTAGGAGGAGCATATGGGTTACATGACAAAAAATCAGGCACAACGCCACTCCATGGCGGATCCTTTGGATATCCCGAAATACCGAAATGCACCCCATGCCGCATATACTATTGTCAAGGAAGAAGGCATCCGAGCTCTGTATAAGGGCGTTACATTGACTGCCTTAAGACAAGGTAACTTTTATTGTTCGACAACAACACCGGGCCTTTTTTAGACTCAAAATCCTTCAAGCAACCAATCAAGCTGCAAACTTTACTGCATATCAAGAAATGAAAAAGCAAGCAAAACGGTTACAGAAACTGGATGAATTACCATCTTATCAGCACTTGATTCTGGGTGGCGTCTCTGGTGCAATGGGTAAAGAAAGAACTTTAATTATGCTGGATCCCCGGCTCAAACTCTAATCTGCTTCTTGTTCTTGGGGTGAAAAGGGCCCCTTTGCAATGCTCCCATCGATACAATCAAGACTCGTATTCAGAAATCGAGTAGTGCACCGGGTACGACTGGCTGGGACCGTTTCAAGACTGTCACCACAGAAATCATTCAAAAGGAAGGTGTCCGAGCATTCTACAAGGGCTTGACTCCTCGACTGCTTCGTGTGGCTCCCGGTCAAGCCGTCACCTTTATGGTTTATGAAAAGGTGCGCGGTTGGATTGATCTTGTCACCGCCGTGAAGAAGATCCAGCAGGAAGGAAACGCGATCACGCAAAAGTAAAGTAAAGAAAAGAAAGAAAGAGAGTCACCTTTGTAATAATCTCTATCTTCCCGGACTAATGTATCATGGCTTTTTGTATGATTTAATTCATTACGGTTGTATACCTGGACAATGAAATGCAATACTTGTTCTTCTATGCGTTCATGCATGGATCCATACATCACACGAGGAAAACGCCAATAACGATTGGTAACATTATCCAAGATATAGTATGTAGGGTCGATAAAATACATTATGAGTGATGAAGTTGGCTATCATCTTCTTGAACAAGTTCTGGTAATATTCTGGAAGCGACTAGGTCAACAAGAAGAAACATTAAATGCTTGTTAATATATGCGTTCTGGAGTGGTTCTAAAGCTTCATGAATGTGCATCTGGAGCTCATTCACGTCTTCAGTATCAAACAAGATTCTTCCAAGAACGCCTGACATACAGCGACGGGTTAAGCTTAATGCATCAAACTATATAATGAGACCCATTACCTGGTAATGCCACTGTCAATAACCTCTCCGCCTTGATACGCAACATTTCCCGTTCCATATGCGAGGGCGGGTCAGCTTTACTCAGAAAGGTGCCGCCTGGCCATAACAATTCTCTTCCTAGCTGCAAGTAAAACACAAGGTGATCTTCACTAAGAAAATGGAACACGGCTTGCTCCAGAAACCTGTCGATCAAGTAAATGAGTCAGCATGAAAGACATTTTCGTTTCTTCTTCTATTTCTATGTCATCCTTTTGCATACTTGTCTACCAAAAGACCGCCACCCAAGATCCGCACAAGCGGCCAACAAAACATGGCAATCGTAGACCAAGCCCACTGCAAAACCGGCCGATCATCCACCAGAAACGCAATCCGAAGGAAATCCATCCACGGTTCCAGTAACCTAACATGTTGTGTTCGTTTTGTATGCTGTGTCACTTGCTGGTACCGCTCTTGCGAATGCGTCAGTGCAGCCATAAGGTATAACCACATGGACCGAATTGGTGTCAATATCACCTGCAGCGTAATGTAAGAGAACGAAAAGTGTCGTCTTTCATGCTTTTGCTCATGATGACCGTCGAGCTCACCGCGACCCGCATCCACCGTTTCATCGCCTTCCTGCCTCTGTTTCTCTTGAAGTCGTTGCAATTGACTCGGTAAGCTTTCGCTGTTGCTGCTGTTGTTGTTGTTGTTGGCAGAAGGTGCTGTCGTCACAGAAGGAGCAGTTAGTTCGATCGACTGGGCCTCTTCAAGCGCAGACGCCAGTTTGACTGACGACGGCAGCTGAGGCGGTTGTTGTTCGTTGAACGAGGACGAAGGAAAAACACCAGATGACTCCAGTTCAGCAACCACAGGAGCGTAAGATTCCAGAGCCTAACAAACAACCTTTCATATCAGATCACCACTGTTCACTGTCTGCGTTCTATTTGACGTCAACCTTGCATATAATCGAGTGTATCGTATAAGGATCTGCCAGCACCTCGATCAGATTCGCAAAAACAAGGTTGGCAAGGATCTCCCGCACAAGATGCCGCACACAGTCGCTACGGTAATCCTCAGGCGGTAAGAGGATCTTGAGGATCGCCTCGGTCAAGGCACGTAGGTACTCGGTCTGCTGCAACGTCGGATTCTCTGTCTGGAGAGCAAAGTGGGGCTGCATGCCATGAAATAAGCTCTCGATCGATACTGAGCTACCGGCGTGGCTCATTTTTAACCGCGCACGGGCCTGTCTATAATCTTGGTAGTGGATCGATAGTAGCCGTGGCGCTCCAATCAAGATAAGCTCAGTCCAGTCCACCTTTTCTGCCCCAATTAACGTGGCTGTCTCTTTCTTTTATTGCAAAGAATGCTTACGGTATGACGGAACCTCTTTTCTAGCTCTTGCACGACAAGCGTCAAGATCTTGACAAGCTCGGAACAAAAATCTTGGTCATTGGTGACAACACGGTACCAGGGGTAAATGAAATCGCGAACGAGAAGGGCGATGTAAGTGTAAAGCTCGGAATCAATCGCAGGTGATTGCGTTATAGGAGGAGGCGCATTCAGCCGGTTAGGATCATTCTTGGGTAATGACAATATGTGAGGGAACAGTACACGCAAGTGAAACGACCGTAGTGTGCTGGCTGCTGTGGATGACGTATCCACCATGAGGGTTGTTAAAGTTTTCTTTTATGCGTCAATAAAGCAGAAAAAAAGAAGTTGGTTGATCTGCATACGCGGGCTGCCATTATGCACTTCGGTCAGGTGGCACAACCTTTTTACCGCTTTCAGAACAAAAAGGGTCCAGAACAACGCGTCAGGCCAACATACAAGAGATTACGTGTTTCATTACTCTTCTTTTTTCTCTTGGAAATAAAGATAAAAGTGGACCTGAACAGAATACACGGCTACAGTTGAGTAGCAACTCTTTGCTTTGCTAAAGGCGGGCAACCCATGATAGAGAAGACGGCATAACGTCACTTCGATCGATCCTCTTTGTGTTACTACATGAAAAAATTAAGAAGTAATGTCACGCAAAGCCAACCTCGACGTCAAGCATCAATGTTTGCGGCGTCATTTCTTTTGCAAAGAGAGCAGAGAATGTGAAAGCATATGGCTCACAGCATAAACAGTTGCATAAGTTTCGACCAATCAAGTCAAGTCTGATATTTTTAAACGCCGCCGCTTAACAGTAACAAAAAGGCGTGCCTCAACGGAAAAGGGTCCAGTCACCTCTCTTTCTTGCAGACTCTCTGTCTCTACTTTTGCCTTGTTACGTGTCAATCTTGCGTCTCTGTCTGTTCGTACATCGAATCATCAAGGTTTCAAAGAGTTACTGCAAGATCACCAAGGATCAACTTCGATCAGGCGTTCAACGATTAGCATGTTTCTGCGGCCGAGACTTCCTCGATCATCGGCCAGTTCGGAGGCAGGGCCAAGCAGGCGGGGGGCCAAGCCTGAAATGGCGGAAGCGGAGAGCGAGGGCGTGGTGGTGGCCCGTAAGAACAAGTCGAGACGTCGTGGCGGTGGTGCTGGGGGCCGATCACGTCAAGAAGATCGTGCCGCTGTGGTTGCGGAAGTACCAGACTTCCCATATCCCTTGAAGCTGCAACCACAGCAATTTATATTTCAAAAACGAACTTTGGGTGAAGGCCAGATGGGCAAGGTCCTAACGGCCAGTTACAATGGCATCCTTGTGGCGTGCAAGACGCGTCGCCCGTCTCAGGCACGCGCATCGTTTGAGGACAGCCTGACGCGCGAACTGGAGTACGCGGCTGAACTATCAGTCTGCCGGTTCATGAACCAGTACATCGGCGTCTTGACCTGCAAACGATCAGAAATCACTTTTGAAGGACCGTCCACGAAGAAGCCCAACACGCCAAATGCTCTGGAACATTTTGTAGTCCAGCGATATTTTGAGAATGGCGATTTAAGCAGCTACATTGGCAAGAAGAAGGGTAAGTCATCGCATGCTGCCTCTTTCGATCGTCTTTTCTGATTACACTGCCTCGTCTGCTATAGACACAGAGCTTGGTGTCATCTTTCATCCCATGGAAATCGTCCAGATAGCCATTTCTCTTTTTGCTGCTTTGACGGATGCCCATAAGCTTGATATAGGAATCTTAGACTTGAAGAGAGAGAACATTTTGGTAAGTAAAAAAGATTCTAGGCTTGCATAATAGCCCTATTGGTCTAAACTTTAATTTTTCCCTCTTGCTACGTAATAGATTGATGATACGGGCAGTGCTTGGATTACTGATTTTGGGTAATCACCAATTTATGCGTTGATACAAATAGGATATATCGCTCATTAACGCTTTTTGTTCGATCAGGTCGTGTGTTAAGATGAAGGGAAAGGAGTATTTGATGTTGGGAAAGCAGAATGTGAGATGGACAAAGGATGTAGCTTCACCAGGTATGTATCGTGGACGAAAAGACACAGATATTGAGCACTTTGAAAGCCTAACCTCTTTTCATGATTCTAGAAATGATTTCGAATGATCGGTTTTATAAGTCGTCGGATGTATTTATGGGCATGATGTTGATTGGAGAGTTGTTAGCTGCACATATGGAGGACGAGGAATATCAGAGCGAAGTGCTCTTACGTGACGAAAGTGGTCTGGTGTTTCCACAGACAGAAAAGCTTCACCCAATCTACCACGAGTTCTTCCCTATTTTGAAGCAAGGTCTCGAAAACGACCCGACGCAACGGCCCACTGCCTTAGAAGTTTACGAATACTTTGATCGAATCCGACAGGCTGCACTTGACGCGGCCATGCGTCTTTCGTCATTACCTCAATCCTTTGGAGATACCACCACCGCTTATTACCCTTTGACCACTACTACTATCCAGACCGAGCAAGTCATCATGGCATCGTCTTCCAGTTCTGCTCCTACTACCACTTCTTCTTTGATGCAAGTCGTCGCCGCCAGTCCTCCAAGCGTAACGGCACCGGGCCCCCCTCAAGTTGCTTCTCCGTCCGGCCAGGTTGAAGTTATCGCGATCCCCTCGTCTCCTAGCTTTGAAGAGGCTATGCCTCTTGTTGAAATTACTACTGAAGCGGCCGCGGTGACTACAGGCTCTCCTGAAGAGGTTATGTCTCTTGTCGAAAATACCACACAAGCAGCCACGGCTACTACAGGCTCTTTTGAAGAGGTCGTTCCTCTTGTTGAAAATACTACTCGACCAGCCACGGTCACTACCAGCTCTCCTGAAGAGGTCATGCCTCTTGTTGAAACTGCCAGTCAAGCAGCCATGGTCGCCACCAGCTCTTGTCAAGAGGTCGTTCCTTTTGTTGAAGACACTACCGGAGCAGCCACGGTCACTACCAGCACTTCTGCAGAGGTCATTCCTCTTGTCGACAACGCCAGTCAACCAGCCACTTCCACTACCAGCTCTTCTGCGGAGGTCGTTCCTCTTGTCGACACTGTCACTCAAGCAGACACGGTGACCACCAGCTCTTCTGAAGGGGTCATTCCACCTTTTGTTTCAAGTCAGTCCACTCCAATGGAGTTGGAAACGCAAATATCACCAAGCTCCCCCGAGGTTATTGCTGGCGGTCTGATCGAAAGTGCACAAGTCACAAGCGCAGGAATGACGGGGTCCCAGGGTTCGCAAAAGCATTCTTCTGATTTCGGCGAGAATAATAGTAGTGAATCGGCATCAACTGAGAAGTCAAAGGAGAACATCGATACAAGCCATAGGCATAAGAAGGCGACGAAGCGTAGAAGGCCAAAGGAGAGTTTACAGGCGGGAGGCAACAAATGGGACGGACGACTTCGTAAGCGAAAGCGAGTCCAGGAAGAACCCGAGAATGACGAAACGTCATCATTAGGAAGTGAAAGACATAAACCGCGTGCACGTACTGAAACCTCTCCTCCACTTCTTCGAGAGCATGCTGATAACCAACCGTCACCCCCTCAAGCACATCAACACGTATCATATGAACAGACACCGCCTGGATACCTTACTTATCAACAACCATCACCGCATCCTCAGCCCACCATCGACTACCGACTTCTATGTTCACCCACATTCTGGAACGAAATGTTTGAATGCGACCTGTCCTTCTGTGAGAGTGATACGGAAATGGACTTCTTGTAATGAATATGTTATGTATTTGCACTTTGCATTGATTGTGTATATATGGAGCTGGGCTCTTTCAATTTGCATAATAAAAGGCGGAATGCCATAGCTTGTTATATGGAAAATGAGTCACCCACATGTGTGGTATAGTTCTTTTAACCTGCAAGGCAAAAATTCCAACGTACCACTTGCGAATCACAGGTCCTTACACGTAACTGGGCCATTGTCAACAAGGGAAGAAGGAAAATGATAACTCTCACATGTTAAAAGTGTCATTCACGGTTTTTCCCACAATTTTTGTATACGTCGGGGAAAAACCATATAAGGCGACCAACGGGTGGCACCACCAGAAACCAAAAGAATCTGTTTTTATTTCCTTGACGACCGGGGTTGAGACGGTGATCGAGGATTGTACGGCAGAAAGACGGGAATGACAGAGTGCCCCTTTTAGTAGACTGCGGATCGTGTCTGCTGATCCATTATGCTCTCTGCGACATCGGTCTAAAGTTTCACTGACTGATTCGATGTGGTCTCGTAGTAAATAAAGCCTCTGTTTGTTTGTTCCTGAAATCTTATCCAGCCACATTTGTTTATTTCCTTCAAAAATGAGCGTTCTGTTTCAAACGGCATGCCGACATCTTGTCTTTCGTGCTACAGCATGTCGAATCGCCCATGTGAATACACGCATTCCAGCGCCATTTATCATTAGAGCTCTGCCTCTTCGCACCTATTCTTCAGCAGCTCTTCCTCATTCAGTGACGGTCCAAGAAAACGTCCGTAGTAGTCGTCCTCTTTTCCGGGCCGTCTCGTTTTACTGCCTTACACCCTTAGATCATGAGACGGTCACTGCACTGCGGACGACCATCGAGAAGCAGCTGCGTAGCATGGGTGTCGTCGGTCGAATCTACCTTGCGCCCAAAGACGGGATCGGCGGCATCAATTGCCAGATCGCCGTTCCCGTTCACCTCTTACCGGCCGTCAAGGCGTTCTTTGATGGCCTGCCGGAACTCGTTCGACCCGGACAGAGGATCATGTACACCGAAAGCTTAGAAGACATGGAGCAACCTTGTTTCCGCAAGCTCCGGGTACTCGTCAGGAAGAACGTATGTTAGGAACTGCTTTCTTTCTTTCTTGATCCCGTTGTTGAACTCAATTCATTCTCTTAAAAGCTGGTGGCAGTCAACAAACGCATCGAAACACAGAGCGCATCCGTGGATGATCCTTCACGGTCGTTGGATCCAGCGAAATGGCACGAGGAGTTGAGCCAGCAAGGCGATCATGCGATTGTGGTCGATATGCGGAACCACTATGAATAGTAAGTCTTTTACTGGTCCCTTTTTTTTTAGACAGTCTCTATTGACGGGCATCCTATTGAGTGATATTGGTCGATTTGAGCGTGCGATTAAAATGGATGTGGACACGTTCCGAGAAGGACTCGAAGAACTGGAAAAGTTGGCACGACGAGAACCAGAAAAGGAGATCTACATGTACTGCACTGGAGGCATACGGTGCGATGTGGCGTCACTGTATCTGCAGCAACGCGGGATCCACAATACCAAAATGGTGAGGCGGCGGCATTAGCAACTTTGTAGTAGTAAGCAATAGGATTTGCTTAAACTTGGGCTTCTTTAGCTGAAGGGAGGCATCACAGCGTATGGGTATTATATCCGATCCAGAAATGAACGTTCCCTGTTCCGTGGCAAAAACTTTACATTTGACGATCGTCGAGGTGAACGTGTGACGGACGACGTATTGGCGCGCTGCTACCATTGTGGTGCCCCATGTGATCATTTGCGAAATTGCGCCAATACGAAATGTCATCTCTTGTTTATCCAATGCGAAGCATGCCGTGCGAAGACCCAGACATGCAGTGCATTTTGTAGTGATGTCTTGGCAGGAACCAAGCAATGGACACTTGAATATGATTATCACAGACAGATCAGGCCCCAATAAATCCGCATGGATTGATGAGTCCCCGAAATTTAATCGTGTAACTTGTACGACTTAGCAGTGGTGTTCTCTCGCTCTCTCTCCTTAGTGACAATGAATACGGTAAATAGCTCAGGGCAGGTTTCTCCCGATTTCTGACGACCTGACCCTTGCCATCAGATTCCGCTGGCACGGATATCGACAGATGATGATCGACCGACTGGGTTAAAGCTGGACCGATCTGGCTATGGCTACCAGCGAAACAACAGTTTGCGGACCGCTCAACGAACAGCATTTCATGATGAGTTTGCATGGCTGGAAGACAATGACAGTATCGGACGCAGCAGTCCATCTCGAAACAGAAATTCGCCCTCAGTCCCGGCCCGATCGCCCTTTCGTATCCGAGACTCGGCTTCAGAACGGAGTGCCAGTCTCGATTCGGGTTCTAAAGGTGAATACGCCGCAAGACAGACAGAGAGAGAGAGACGGGCCTAGCTGATTGTCGTATAGGACCTACGACTCCTCCTGACAGTCCGGGGGGAGCAGCATATGGGGATGCGCGTGCTAGCTTGTCTGTAGAGATAGGTCGTCTGTGGAGTCTTTCAGCCAACCAACAGCAACAAGAGAAGAAGAAGGAAAAGAGCAGCGGCCCTACGAGCGACATGGACGACTTGTTGATGCAACTCGTCGTCTCACAGGCCATGATGGACGCGCATCAATACAGCGTGTTATCTTTTGAACAAATCACGGACCTCAAAGACCAGTACACCGAACTGCAGAAGCGTATCGCCCATCTCAAGTCTCAACTGCAGATCCAGAAACATGTGCAAGACGCATCGAGACGCCTGGCTCAACTGGACGGCCACCACTCGACAGACGCGGCCGACAACAAAGTGAGCCACTTGTCGTCACAGCTGATCGCCCTCATGGATGAAGAAGCGGATACGCAGCGTCGACTCTTGGAGCACACCGCGGGAGCCCTGTGCACCGGATTGCGGCGAGCCGAAAATGGATCCATCGAGGCAAGGTTAACAGCGCTGATCAAACGACATGACAGGCAGCACCCCATGCTGTCGCCAGAAGACGCGCTACGTAGCCTGGAGCGAATACTCGACGACTATGCAAGCAAAGTGTCGCGGTTAGAACGGCAGCTGGAGGAAAAGAAGGAGACGCGTTGCAGGGCACACGAACAAGAGAGAAGCAGCAGTGATCATGATCTGGATCATGACTTGGCCCGTCTAGGTGCCAATCTGCAAGACTTTACGAGGGAAAAGTAAGACCGAGGCATTGTGATTTCGCCCGCTCTCTCTGTCTCATACAACTTGTGTGGGCTATAGCTCGTCTTCAACGTCAGAACTTCAGAATAGGATACGTGAGCTTGAAGCACGACTGGCTGAAGCCCAGGAACAAGCAAAGGACGCGCAGGAAAGGCTGGAGGAACAGGTGGCCGAGTTGAAGGGATCGCTTGCTGACATGGAAGCAAGGTGCAGCAAGGCAGAGTCAGAACTCGCAGCATACCAGCAGCAAATGGAAGAACAGAGGCAGGAGTATGAGGCGCAGCAGGCATTACTGCGCAAGACGAACGAAAAACTCGAAGCAGAACGTGCAAAGATGGAGGACCTCGAGCGCTTGGTCCGCGACAAAACGTCGATGCTTGATGCACGAGATGCGCGTATCAACGAGCTGGAAGCCGAGCTTCAACGCAGCAAAAAAGGATCAAAGGAGGCCATTGTCAATGACCCAGCGGTCCAGGAAGCACAAAGGGCGTTTACAGCACGCGAAGAGGCATGGATGGCACAAAGCGCAGCGATAGAAGCCAACTTTGAAGGGATTCTGAAAGAATTTGATCGATTAACGGGCACAGCAATGGAATTTGAAGGAGATCGGATGCGATATGAACAGCGGATCAATGAATTGACGCAAAAGATCCAAGAGTTGGATGCAGCATTAACAGAAGAAAGGATCAATAAGCTCGGGTGTTCTTCTTCTTCAGAAGGACCCACGACGGCGTCTCTGCGCAGAGAGTTCCGCCAGCTCGTGAACGATATGAAGGCCGAGCATCAGCGGGTGCTGCAACGAGAAGCGGAAGAAAAGAGGAAACTTGAGAATCGACTCAAGGACTTGAAGCACGAGCGTGAAATGGCGCGCTACGAAAGAATCAATAAGGGTGTCCAAACTCATTATTTCCTTGCTGATACCATCTAATGCAATTCTACTACTACTACTATTACTACTTTTGTGTCTACATTAACAAGTTAAGGTATGTCGCCGTCTTACTCGGCGACGTAATTTGCTCTCTTCAATGTGATGGGGGCGTTCGTTTTGATTCCGGGCCATGTATGTAGAGAAAAAACAGCGCGGATGTTTGATTGCGGTCACGATGTCTCTATTCTATACCGTGCTGCACTTTTGCAAATGCATTTTGTGACCATGGGCTCGTCCTTCGTCACCGTCTTCTCTCGCATGCCCCCCCAGCTCCCGCACTTTTGCACTTTGGGCATACCTGCAAAGTGAAATATCAAGGTTGTTGCTTAATCCTAATGTCGCATCAGGCACCCATTACTTGCATTTCGAGACTTTTCAAAGGTGAATGCGCGGGTTCTCATTAAGCACTGATCGGTGCATCTCTATACAGATTGTCGCGAATTCCGAACTTTTAGTCTTTGCTGTTCCTTTGTTTCCATCGCATGCTTAGCCTTTTGTGGTTTTCACCAATGCCGTGAAACAACGAGATACAAAGTAGATAAGCAAAAAACTGGAAGCAGTTTTACGTGGCTGTAGATGTCTGGAAGACTTACGCGTCATTTCACTCCAAACTACGTTAGGGTGATTGCAGATCTTGAACTGTTTTGCTGTTTCCATCTCTCTCACTGCTTTTCAACAGGCATTAACAGAGCACGAAAAGCAAGGTAGTTTCTTCGAAAGTTTTTTTTCGGCCAAAGTGGAGATTTCTCTGACGGCTGATTCTAATCTCCACAGTGAACGTTTCAGTTGACGGTAAATCGTGGCCTTCTTTTCTTTCAGGTGTTGGCCCAAAACAGTTAGCAAAGTACTGTGACAACTCCCGGCGCACTGTGACCGAACCTCTTTGGCGACCTTTTGCACGCGTTTCGAATACCGCCTTACGATGTATCCAATATTTTAACGAACGTGAAGCGATGGTGAATACGGCTATACGGCTATATTTTCGTATTATAACTGCTTTGTGGTAAGCAATGGACTTAGGGGATATGGACCAGACTTTCCGAGAGCTTAATGACCAATTTCAAAGTTTAGTGCAGGACACTACAGCCAACACGTCGGATATTGTGTTGATCAATTGAAAGAATTATGGGATTTGAAGCAATACTGGCTGTCTCAAAAATCATTTATCCCTGACGTTCTGGTGAATCGAGGGCTGATTTCAGACAGCAGTAAGTACGGCAACATGGATCTGCAGGATCTAGAACAAAGCATCCACCAAGCAGACGATGTCCAGCCGTTGATCCAGTCGCTGGCGCCTCAAATCCTCGAGGCCGTAATATGCTATGAAGAGAACTGGATCTTCGTCACGCAGATCGAGTTCTTCTACGTCCGGAACGACAGAAGCATTGACGATAACGCGATGGTGTCCAACCATGAGGCGTATTATGACGACCCGCGATGCGTCATCAGGAGCAAGACGGAGATGGGGAGGGATTGGTGGGAAGTGTCGGTCTCCTAGAAACGGTTGGAGATACTGATCACGGGTGGAATCTGCGGGACGTGGGATTCGAACGGCATGAGACCGTTTCTCACACCGACCGTGCCGCTAGTCGCGTTGCCGAAACGGGACATGGACGTCGATAAGTTCGTCCGGTACTTGAACATTCGTGCTCGAGTTTCAGGCAAGCTCAGCGAATTCTATTCGGATAGCGCGACGCAAGACCAACCGCGCGGTAGACTACCATTGTTCAGGAAGCTTCGTCTTTCGAAAAAAAGTCAACCAGGAGCAGGCCGATGAATGTCTCGCACAGAACCTCAGACACAAGTTCGGTCCTAACCCGGTCCTAATTGAGATATATGAACAATTGCAATGAAGAATAAAGGCAAAGATGTCCAGTGAGACTCGAACAGAGATCCGAACCGTTTTATTGAGAGGATTGCACTTCTATTTTATAGACGAGACTAGGATAACGGTTTAGGAACTTAACACACAATTCATTGGTATGATGAGTGTGTTTGCCAGCGGATGGCGGGATTCCAACATGAGTGGCGCTGATCCAGGAACAGCTTGAAATCTTGGAAAACCTCTGAACAGAAGCATCTTTTAATATCACTAAAGACGTCAACTGAATCTGATAGCCTCGCCGACTGATTCCCGTGGAGTAATTACATCTTAGAGTCAAACAGCTTCAGTAAATCCCCAGATAAATTGACGCATTTTGAAAATCCAGGACTTGTTTAATCATATGAGTTCATAAACCATTTAACTGGGCTTTTCACGTTGGCTTAGAAGGCTCATCTGCCCCCGTGAGCGTCCCCAGACCCTTACTTTGTTCATTCAGAATAAACAGAAACAAAGAGATTGTCGGAAGGAGTTACTCGATTAAGTTGTAGCTTTTTTCCGTACGCACTCTGATGTAAAAAACCTTTCTGATCTGTTGTTATATCAGTCAACACCTTGGTGTAACGAAAACTGATCTGTCCAACGCCAAAACATGTTTTTCCTTTAACGCAAGTTATTACCAGCGTGCGAGAAGATAACTTGAGAATGTTCTTGTGGAAAATGATCTCAATGTTAAGAACGGAAAAAGTAGGAAAAAAATTCGCTCTTGTGTGGCGCACAAGTGAGAACCTTGTTTTCTGTCGTTTTCTCACCAAGGCAGAAAAGAAAAAAGGTTTGTGCAGAAATTTCCTATTGGTAGCAAATCATCCAATCATACTCGCAATTTACCCTCAAATGGGGAAATTGCCCCGATGTAACAAAAGTGCAGGGTGGGCGCAGAATCCAGAAAAAGAAAAGTAAACCGCGTCTCCCATCTGAACGCCTGTCTATTCTATTGTGCAAATATTCTTATCATGTAGAAATGTATCTCGTTATAGGACTGAGAAAGAATAAATAGATATATATAGAGAGTGCGTGGAAAGTTGCAGAAATCAACAGGTGAATTATGTATAACACCGGGCTTCACCGCATTTGCCCGTTTCGGAAAGGTCCCCCTCCCCCGCAGCATATATATTTAGGTTCATGTGGGGAGAAGGATCACCTCTCTTTTCTTTTCTCCTTGATGCGTTCATCATGTATAAACTACAGAGGACACTACGGGGCAACGACCTGGTGATTGCCATTAACTGTGCTGCTGGTCTCAGCATTTTCTTCTTTGGCGTAAGTGATCAGAGACAAGGAAAAAAAGAGAGAAAAGCCTCACTTTAGCCCAAAGTATGATCAAGGTGTGATGAGTGGCGTCAATATCTCGCCCGACTATATAAACCGGATGGGCCTGACAAGCAACGAGGCGCTCAAGGGCGGCATCGTGGCTGTCTACTACGCCGGCACATTGATCGGTGCTCTTCTGGGTGGCTGGATCGGCGACAAGATTGGTCGTGTCAGGACCGTGATTGTCGGTTGTATCTTTGCCATCATTGGCGCCGCTCTGCAAGCCAGTGCGATGAATGTACCCTGGATGATTTGTTCTCGTATCATTACTGGCATTGGCACAGGTCATTTGTAAGTAGAAGCAGCAGGGCTTTTGCCGCCGCCGCTCGCTCCCCCGCTTCCTTACTACTGATACGGCGTTCAATCCCCATAGGAATGCCATTGTTCCAGTCTGGAGTGCAGAGACTTCACATTATTCATCAAGAGGCATGTTTATCGCCATGGAGTTCACCCTGAATATCTTTGGTGTCGTGGTTGCCGTAAGTCTCCTCGGTGATTTTGTTTTTGTTTTTGGTTTTGGTTTTTTTTTGAAACGAATTCATTTTCTGACTTGGACACATAAAGTACTGGATCGCTTATGGTCTGAGTTGGACAGAAGGCAGTATCCGATGGCGCTTCCCGATTGCTTTCCAGCTGATTCCGTTGATCCTCTTGGCTGTGACCATCAGTATTTTCCCAGAGTCACCCAGATGGCTGCTCAAAAAGGGTCGGGACGAGGAAGCGCTCGAGATCCTGAGCGCGCTGCGTGGCAACGGCGATCCGAACCATCCCGACGTTGTTCGAGAATATGAAGAAGTCAAGGAAACGCTCCGTTTGGAAGAAGAGGAAGGTGGCGAACCAAGCTATCTCGAGATGCTCGTCAAGTACGATGAATTCAATATTCCTCGACGTGTCCATCTTTCCATTTGGCTGCAGATCATTCAAGAACTGACCGGTATCGGTGTTGTAAAGTGTTGATATACCTAATCCGTCATCTTTACATTTATTCATGGCTTCTGTTGTCAGATTACGGTGTATGCGCCGGAATGTTTCACGAATGCCGGATTCGCAGACAGAACTTCGCAGTTGCTTTCAGGATTCAACAATATCTCGTACATGCTGTGCACGCTCGTGGCCGTCTTTACACTGGATCGCTGGGGTCGCCGATTCACCTTGTTCTACGGTGCAGTTGCTCAGGGTATCTCATTGATCCTGGTCGCTGTGCTGACCAAGCCAGATATTATGGCAAAGGACCACCTCGTAAGTTTATTACTTTTTCCTCTGAGACAGAGAGAGATAGCTGATCGGTTGTCTCGGATAGGGATTTGGTATTGGCGCCACCATCTTCATTTTCAGCTATACTGGATTCTTTGGTATGACATGGTTAACTGTTCCATGGTTATATCCGGTGAGTTCTTTTTTTAGTGAGATGAATTATCACGTGCAAACTGAAAAGCCTTTAGGTGGAAATTTACCCACTGCGAGTGCGTGCGCGTGGTGGTGCATGGAGTGTCGTCGGTTGGTCTATCGGCAATGCCCTGGTGACCGAAATCACGCCTCCCATGCTGGCCGGTATTGGCTGGGCCACCTTCTTATTGTTCGGTGCCCTGAACTTTATCGCGATTCCATTCGTCTATGCACTTTACCCTGAAACGATGAACAAGACCCTCGAAGAACTCGACGTCATTTTCTCTACCAAATCCTTACTGGTCTGGAACGCAGAGAAGGAACTCCGTAGCAAGGGCATCGATCCCAACAAGCCATTGGCTCATCTCAACCAACCAAGAGAAACTCCTAAAGCAGCATTGACCGAAAAGATGGCTGAAGAAGACAGTGGCGCATCCACTAGTAGTAGCAGCAACCAGCGGCAGCAGCAGCACCCAGTTGAGACCGTCAATGAAAAACTGGAGGATGTTGAATAATCCTAGAAAAACGTCCTTTGAAAGAGGAGATTTCTTTATGTATGATACTTTACAACTTTTACCTAGCCTATGCATTTGTGATGTGTAATAAATATATATATCATGTTATATCAATCGACCTTTGGAGTTTACGGAATGTTCAAACAAGCTTACATTAATGCTGCAAAGCAACTTTAAATTCTATTATTAAAGTTACAGCACATTTAATGAATTGTAATATCCACCTTTCTGTTGCAATGTCCTTTTTTCTGAACAAATATCGGTAAAACAGGTAACCTCTGGAATAGGATTAGCCACAGAATGCAACGTGATTCACAAGCTTTGAGTGTTCATAAGGATTTCTCCCAATGACTTCCTTTTTTGTTGTAGAAGGAAGATTATTTCGAAAAGAATTCGTAGACTGGCGATACAAGCTATTCCCTCCTTGCAGAGAGGCCCAAAAGAGCACCTGAGGTCCGTCGGGTCTCTCCAGTGATCCTTGAAGTATACAGTTTCTTTATGGCTGTTGGTTTTGAAAAATTGGGGCCCAAAATTTGCCGCTGCAGTTACTCCAAGTCACCTTTTTCTTTAGGACACACGCAGAAGATTACGCTCCTGCGGCAGAGATGGCGAGGACGAGCCGATGGCCCGAGCAGCCACGCCATTGGGCCAGAAGCTTTCCTCATCAACGATTTGATGCCAGTGGGAAGACATATTGCTACTATCGTGCAGGCAACTACATGACGAGCGGAAATATGTAGACCAGGATGCACAGCGGCGCGCAGGAGCGGATAAGGTCGAAAGATCGTCTGGACGCGAGTGACTTTCTGACCCCGCCAATATTGGATGGACCTTTTGCAGTCTAGAGAAGACCTTTCTGCGCCGAAGAAACTTTGGTTGGCGCTTTAGCAATAACGATAGCAGGATGACTCAAGTGTCAAATTTACCTTTTTCCATTTTGAAAAAATAATTGGGAAAGAACGGTCGACAGTTGCTTGCCAATGAATGCGATTTCGCGTTCTGCCCAATTGAAAGAAACGTATAGCCCGCTGGGCAGCAGCAGTCCATGTCTTTCGAAAATCTACACAGTGACATTCGCTCGGACTTTACCGCAATCAGTACAAAACTCACGGGTATGCGAACCCCCCCAACAACGCTCGTCTTTCGTATCTGCTCCTCTTTGTCGTTCTGCCTCGAGCACGCGCGGGCAATCATATCTTTCATTGTCTTCGGCGATCAAATAGCTGCTCACTCGCCCTCCGTCAGTGATCCCGTTCTCTAAACAGCCGTACTCCACGCTGTCGTCTTTCGCCAATATAAGGGTCTGGCTTTATGGCCCCCGTACCTTGGGCGTCATTGGGCCAGCGGTTGGTACTGGAGCGGTTTTCATTGCAACGAACCGATGTCGCAATGCCCCCTAAATAATGAGATGCTCTATTGCAATATACGTACACTACCAACACTTGTATACCTCCAGGAAACCAGCTGTCTTCGGAAGAACGTTGGTCTTTGAGCAAGTTACGGAGAGATTCCGAAAGCCTGAATCGCTCAACTGAAAAAGGTCTGGGGGAGGCCACGTATACGCTCACAAAATGAGATCTGTGAGCGATTCCTAAACACCCCCACTTGGGTTCACCGTCAGAGTTTCTTTTCAAGCGTTGAGAGGGGGGCCTTCCGCAGAGCTGTCCATAAGCTTGGGGTTCTCGTCCCCGGGTTCCGTTATGATCTGGGTATGTCTCTGGTTTGCGGTCGTGGGTGCTCTCTCTCTCTCTGGCGGGCGTTGCCTTTTTTGGAGGGGAAGAGTACGAGTTGCTTCATTCATTCGACATGGGGCATTTCGATTTTCCATCATTACACTGTTGTTGATCGAGGCAAACGCGTGTACCTGGAACAATAAAATTATAATTATAAAAGATCGTTACTATTACATGTACAAATAAGATGGATAGTATACAATCATTCTTCTAACGGTCTATCTGAATTACGAGGACTGGTGGTATCGTCAATGACTGTACTACTACTACGTCGTACACTGCTTTTCCTCCGTCGTCGTCGCTGTCGTCGTCGTGATGATAACCGGTACGAATACCTCCCTGATAAACGTATGGACGACGGACGGTCGGAAAGCTCCTCCTCTTCCTCCGTCCAGCTATTGTTATCACTGCTGTCTGCATCCTTGATCGACTCGAGAAGCTTTTGTGCTCTTATGGAAAGCGAATCTGAATGGATCGAGTAATCGCTCGGTCTTCTTTTTCTTTGGTAGCTTCGTCGCACTTTGACGCCTGTACTGCCGCGACTCAGTTTATTGATCAAGTCATTCATGATCGTGTTATGGTCTTCGTTTGTATCTGCGTGCGATAAGTCAATTTTCTAGTGATTCATGGCTCAAAAGGAAAAAAAACGATCACTTACAATCACTTAGCACCACACCTCTTGCATGATGCCCTTTCCCGGCGCTCTGTTTCCGCTCTTCCCTCTGTTTGGCCTGCCTTGCCATCTTCTCGCGCCTATGTCTGGAAGCCTGATTCTCTGCAACACATTTCTGGGAAATATAAAGTTAAAGACAGTCAGATCATAGGGTAAAAAACGTAGCCTACCTTCCAGCTGGCAAGGAATTTCGTGAAAATACTAAAGAACTCATTCGGTTGCATCTTGCTTGGATCCTCACAATAAAACCGAACAGCCGCATCGTAAGCCTCAAAGGCCTGCTTTTCCGTCTCTTGCAGTTTCTGAAACTGCTCGTTGGCTATCTCGTAAAATGGGTTCATCACGGTCTTGAACTGATCTTCTTCTTTATCATCATCACCCATGGCTAATTCTTGTTTTAGCTTGGCAAGCCCTGAGCGAAGCTCTTCGTATTCGCTTTTGACATCGGCACGAGATACTAAGGACAGACGTTTATATCCGTACTGTTACCATTCTTTTCTTTTTTTTTACCTTTGGCGGCTTCGTCTACATGAGACAGCTCTTGCGGGAAATCCAGAATGGATGCAAACTTTTTCTCGACTGTGTCTGCAAGGAAATGCAGAAATGTTGTCGATCCCGATAAACCTTTGGTGTCGATAAGCTAAAGTTCGTTTGTCTCTCTTAGCTTAAATTGACTTTGTTCCATGACGCGTTATTGCTTGCCTTGTTAATGCTGGCAATCTTTATCCCAAATGCACCGCCGCGGAAGTTGTTGCCGTTCATGTAGTTCCCAAGGTCCAATATCAGCTAAATCATACCCGAAGAATAAAGATGAATAAACGAGTCTTCTCTGACAGCTTTACTTTTTGTCGTTTCATAACAAACCTTGAGCAGTTTTCTAAACTTTTTGGCCGCTTTGAGACCACTCGATGCATCGCTCATGGAGGTCAGTTGCTAATTCGGCAGCAGCGCTGGTCAGCAACATGATACACGACAGGCGTCATACCGTATACACACACATACCTGTTTTAACCTATCGTGTTTCTCCCAAAACACAGACTTGAAGCGCATACATTCGAGGCGTTCGTTCAAGCGCGGTATCTGCATCATCTATGATTCGAACTTGCCAGTGAGACACCTCTCTTTATTTTCTCATCAAACCACCCTTTTTTACTATTATCATTACCTGCAGCTCAAACTGATCCGGCAACGACAGCTTCCTCAACTCTTCAGGTTGGGCTTTCAGGTACGGACTCAGTTTCCGTCGTTCCTCGTCCGTGGGCGAAAACTTTATCAGACTGTCCAATATCTGCTCATTGTCCAGAGATGTATCCATTTCCAAGATCCGAGGCTTGATATCGAGTACAGACCTCTCCTTGGCTAACTGTGTCAAGAAAATGTCTATTGAAAAAAAAAACCATATTGATGATCATGAACGATAACAACACGGATAGCCCGCGGGAAAACTTACTCAAGTTGTATGCTTTCCTGGAGTCAATGACTTGGATCGGACCCGTCGGTTTGCTCTTTACCACTTGCGCTGTAGGCTTTTGCGCAAATAACGTGTCAATGTCGTTATACACACCGGCTTCCGCGAGCTGGTATTCCCGCGTCTTTTCCAGCTTGTGACCAGGTGCTTCGTTACTGTCTGTGTCGCTTTCGGTATCCGTGTCGCTGCTGCTCCAGACCGTGTCATGGATCGTGCCTGTGGTTAACTTCTCCCATTCAACAAACTTGAGCTTCTGTTTTGACTGAAATAGTAGTGGTTTCCGAGTAGCCATGCTAATCGGAGCCGGAGAAGGTATATTTGACTGGGGACCGGATGATGTATGAGATGCTAAAGCTGGAGGCGGTGGCGGTGGTGGCGGTGGCGGTGGCGCGGCGGTGTCGATTCCTTGTATTTGCTTTGACAATTGTACAGTAGGCTGGGAAGAAGCTGCTGGTGGAGGTGGAGGTGAAGGTGGAGGTGGCGGTGGTGGCGGGGGAGGCGATGCTGCTTTTGGAGGTGCAGAAACATTTGTAGAACCAGATTCTTCTTGTATCCGTCCTTTGTCATTTTCTTGGACGTCTGCATGCAATGATAAACTGCTTTCGCTGCGAGACTTCTCCATGACCGGGTCTTTCAGCGATACAGGTTGCATACTACTCGGTTTACGAGATGGTCGTCGTTTGATGCTTTCTGAACTTGCCCGCTTCACGATCGTGTTCACGCGCGTCCCTATCTTTGCCCGCAAAGACTTTCTGAATGATTCTGACAAACCTTTTGGTTGACTAAGGTAGATAGGCTCATTGTTGGGGCCAACCTGTTGATGTTGACCAGGATGAGTGGTGCCCTCTCTCTCTATAATCTGGAGTGGGTACTTACTGATAAGGTTCTTGTCACCGGGTCATAGTCAGCATCGGGAACGTTCCACATTTTAATTTCGCTTGGCTTCCGGCTCTTTGATCTATCAATGTACTCGCCGTGTTCTCTCAGCTTTCCAACCGTTTCGTGCAGACGTCTGATGTGCGCGTTCATGGTTTGCAGCGTGTGTTCATGCTCTATCCGAAGGTTATCCAGCCGCTGCTGCAGAATAGAGTTTGTCTGGTTGGCAAGACGAAGCGATCGTTCAAGCGATTCGTTCTTGACTCTCAATTGCCCCACCAGGCCGTCTAATCGCCGTAAGTCTGGCGCTTGTTATGTTTGAAATGGGTATCCGGTCCTACCTGCTTTACGATCCACTTGAAGTCTCAGCTCA
The DNA here is from genome assembly GCA_000787465.1 of Thermomucor indicae-seudaticae. Classification (NCBI taxonomy): domain Eukaryota; kingdom Fungi; phylum Mucoromycota; class Mucoromycetes; order Mucorales; family Lichtheimiaceae; genus Thermomucor; species Thermomucor indicae-seudaticae. The sequence continues at coordinate 25,232 of JSYX01000148.1, forward strand.
GCTTCCCTTTCCATAGCTTGCGCGGCCATGGCTTTGGCTTCCTGTGCCTCTTGTAGTGCTCGCTCAAGCTCGTTCTCGTCGTTGAACCGGGATATTAGCTTGCTGACAGTAACACCATACTTTTCTAAAAACTCGTTTGGTAGTCCTCTTCTATCCAGTGCAATCTGTGTAACGATAGATTCAATTAAATAAAAGCACTGGTTCCTATGAACAGAACGTAAGGTTAATTGGACTAAATCTGTGCAATAACAAGGACTAGTTACCGGTTTTCTAGATCTTGCTGTATAATCGATAACTGATGCAGGATGTTCCGTAAAGAGTCAAATGCGCGGGTGCCATTGGTTGCTGACACGATAGAGCCCAGTATTTCAGCAGGGTCTCCAACATTGGATCGCGAGGCACCATAGACCATGGCATTGTCTTGCTCCTCAAGTTGACGGAATTCCTTCACTTTCTGGTTCAGCAGTTCATTGTTCATCTCTGTCATTTGATTCAGGACACGTTCGAGTCCTCCTTGATACAGTTGATTCCTCAGTGTCATCCGCCTATCCAAATCCTGCACCGTGTCTGGATCCACGACTGCATTAATCAATAGCATGTTTGCAACCTAACTTTAAAATTGAGTGACACGCGTCTCTCTGGGAGCAAGTATCCACGGCCTGTATTACCGCATATTCAATCAACTGCAAATCTTGGCCGCTGGTAATGTGTGCTGACTTGGGCTCATCCGGGGAGCCGTGTCTGTCCAGCATTCGACCCAAATACTTTAACCAGCGCTCAAACGGCCCCGCTGCTGCCTTCCCTTGATTCAGCAGCTCCAGTCCTCGCAGAACCATGGCATGGCCGGACGGCTGTTCACAGTAGCACATAAACGTAAGCGACTCACAAGCCATGCGACGAGCGAACATGAATGACGATAGCAGAGAAAGCGAAAGACTTTCGACACAACGAGGAGTACGCAGAGCTTCTTGAATACCATACTATTCCAACAGACAATGAGAGACTGCTGGCTTCATCATTTCTGCTTTCGCAGACTCTTGTACTTACTACGTTGTTAAACATGGACCGTAGGCATTTGATAATCTCCAATTCTATCTGGCAATCCATGGCCTTTCTAGAACATATTTAGCCCCTCCCCTCCCTTTTCTTCCCCACCAGCTCAAAACCAAAGTACCTGTCTGTCTTTGCGGCGATCCGACTCAGCTCGTTTGAAATGACCTCCATGCCTCTCTGCTCGATAAACTCCTTGACCCAACCGAGCGGCATGGTTCGAAGACGAACCGCCAGATCAGACAAAATCCTCAAGGGCTGTCCCTTTTGTTGCGGTCGCGTAAAGTAGTTGACATAGTACGCCGGAGAGCCTTTATCGACGACTGTCCCATCCGTGGCTTTCTCCGCTTGTTGCTGCCACTGTTGCTGTACCGGTTTTCTACTCGACAACGACCCACGCTTTGTCCATTGGTCTGCGTTACGCACAATCCACCATTTCTTATCCAACGGCAAATCCCTCAGACTAGCGTCTCCCAGATTCAAATTAAATCGGGTCTAAGTCCAACTGGACATATCAGTGGCCGGTGTGGCATTTCCCAGTCTTTGTGAGTTCCCTTCCTTACCGCAGTTTCGCCAAACAAACGTTCGATTTCTTCGTCGGGCGGTCGTTGATACTCGAGCGGCCAGACTTCTGTACTACTCCTGGAAGTATGGATGGAAAAAGACGACGAATGGACTTCTTTCCCAACAAAAAGATATGAATCCTGACGTCTTTTTCTATCCGGAAATCTTCTCTTACCGGACGAGTCTCTCGGGAAAAGAGGACTACTCTGTGATCCGATCGGCGATCGAGGCGATCCGGAGACACTTGAAGTGGATTGCCAGAATTGAGTAAAGAGTGGTGGCGGCGGCCGACCACCGCCATGCGCATGGCAGGCTGTTGCCTGATTCCGTGCTTTCGCACGGCGCTTCCCGCCAATGTTGAACAGGTCCATGAACAAAAAGTGAAACCGGGACTGTGGGTGGTCTGCAAGGATATGTGCTCATTGCTTAATGCAGAGGTGGGGCCTCAATTTCCTTTTTAGGAGGTGACAACAAACAATGAAGTTGTGATTTCGCTCCCTTGTAGCTCAGGAGCCAGCTGTCGTACTTTTTCCACTTCTTGCCGCTACACCATGGGAAGGAAAAAATGTCTCATAGAAATGGAACCGAGCCAAGTTGGAGAATGGTGTACGGCCTTTTATATTGGCTGAAACTCGGTAGCCAGGCCTTCTGTCGCCCCGCGGTTTCCGTTTCGAACAAAGAAACCGAAAAGCGGCACATATTCAAACTTTTACTGAAGACACTAAAAAAGTCGTAGCTGTAGTAGTAATCCCCTAAATATACCATTAACTCTACGAACACTAAGCGCGATTGATGTCCTTCTTCAACGGTTATCCAACCTGGAGGTGGGGCGCAATGTCGTATTAACACATCCAATAGCAGCAGACTGATCGGACATTGAATTCTGCCTGTAATAACGTTGTCTAGAAGTCATAAGCTGATGCTGTCTCAGTAGCCCCAAGATGTAGACACTACGGGAAAAATAATGCTTGAATTTTGACCATGTCAGGAGTACAAGATATGTCCTGGAACTAAAGGTTACGTAAAGGATGATTTTAAGGACTAGTTCAATGATCATTTAAAGATCGTATCCTTGAATTCAATGATTACTGCTTTTTGCAATAACTATAAGTCTAGATCCAATCCTAAGCATTTGCATGACCTTTGAAGGTCGGTTGCCTCGAAACATGAGTTGAAAACTTGGAGCTTGACTAGGTCAGTCCGGCGATAGAAGTTGAAAGTGATCCTTGAACAACCCTTGAATGGCTCGAAAGCAAGCTTTATTCAAGGATTGTTCCAAGGATTATTCAAGAATATATATCATTGGATTGAAGGATTAGTTTTTTCCCTTAAAGAGACGTTAGCAGCGGGGCAATGGTTATTTGTAACGATTTCTGTCCCGATAGAAGCCCTCATAGGACAGGGCAAAGCTTTCTGAGTAAGCAATGCTTATACAGAGCAACCGAGGGTTAGATTTTATTGCGCATGAATTGGGCAGACAATCCGTGATGCAGACGAGATACGCCAATAGAACATCAGGCTTACTACGCAGGAGCATGCGAAGAGCAGACAATGTCGGCGGCTTATCCTAACGGTGTTCGTCTATATGCATCCTTTCCAGGCGATCCATTGGAGCCTCGGCTTTTAATCTGACCGCCGTACTTTCCAAGAGCACCACACATAAGTTTGAATTGAAAGAGGGGAAAAGTAATAGCACTTTGAGGAGCACGTTTATCGAACAAAGTCAATGCTAGATACGGCGGCGGGGGATGAAGGGGCCGTGCTCTTATGTTGACACTTATTAAGGGAAGCTTTTCCCAGACTTAAAAAGCCGTGACATTGCGCAGCGAACGCCCCCCCTGATGATGCTTGCTTATGCTATCCGCATAACACCTCACGCCCATTTCTCACCACCGCATTTGAAACACTTGACTCCTAGGTCGTATGTTACTGGGTATCTATGTGTGTGTGTGAGTCCCTTGTCCAGCTAGTTTTGTGGCAGACGTACTATTGCAGCCGTCCAATGAATCGTTGACATTAGAGTCGATCATTGGCACTGCAAAGAGCAAAAGCGATCAGGTCGGGGCCGGGACTGTTTCACTGAGAGTCCCACTCTTTGTTTCGTCACTCTATCATGAAGCGTCCAATCAAAGCGTGTTACGGTGCGACTTCTTGGGGTGCTGGCTTTGCGCAGCATGAGTCTGTTTTGCGCGTTCATGCAGCTCTAACGGCGCTAATTCAAAATCAGGTAAAATTATTAAATGCCCGATGGAAAAAAGTATAAAAGGGCGAGAATCCGGGTTGTGCTTTTGTTTTCCAATCTTTCAATTTTCTCCTTCTCTTCATGGAGTCACTTGCGGGGTGAATTACGCGTGTCTGCGTGCAGGCTCTTATGGCTGTCATGTGGTTGCTTGAATGGTTGATGTGTTGTTCCTGTGGCATTCAGTTCTTTCTTGTAGCTCTCCCCCCTTAGCACCTGGTGGCCATTTTTGCTCAAGTTCCTCCACAGGGGAAAGTCGTAGGTCTGGCATGCAGCGCTGCTAGTGATGAGTTCCATGAAGGGAAGGACGAACAGTAAAATTGAAATGAACCCATTCTTTGTTTACTGTTTAACGACAGTAACCTGTCGTTAAGCTGAATTTTTTGCAGGTCCCTCGGGGCCGACAAATCAAAAAGAAAATGATAAACAACTTGCACTCTGCAGAGTAGTCTGCAACCACCATGCATCATACTTACAGCACAAGATTTAGACGGTCAGTCAATGAGTCAATTTGCAAGATATAGTTGGAGCGCACGAGTGAACAAGTAGGCAAACTCGATCATGATGCTTGCTGTCTTTTGTGATCGTTGCATTCGGATTGAACGTGAGCATGAATTAACAAGCAAGCAATGAGACTTGCTGTCAGCTGCAATCATGGCATCCGAATTGGAGTGGGCGATGTCGTTGCACAATGTTTGACACACAGCAATGATCAACGCGTGTTCGTATTGCAATGAGTAATCTCTTCGCGCAGTCTCCACACACAATGGGGGTCACCGCGTACAACGATTGTGGAAAGGACGTCTTCAGCGAAATGACGCTATCGGGCCCGCTTTCTGGACAATCATGGTAGTGCCGATTCCTGAACGAAGCAATAATCTGACTGTATCAGCTGTCTAACAGTGACAGTCCCTGTTATCCAGCATCATCTGATCCGGGTTTTTGAAAGAGAAAAGAAGCTGTCTTCAGATGAGGCTTTCATCGCCCAAGTGTTCCCACGATGCCAGTGGCAACCTCAAATGTGGTTTTAGGTGACGTTTGCAACCGTTATGGAACAAGAAAGGGGGAACAGGTGAATCAAATGAGAGACTCTCGACAAAAAAGAACGACAAGATAGGCATTTCAGAGTGTTTCAAGTTTGGTCCTGTTCATTGAGCTTTTTCATATCCAGATATTAGGGCAGCAGAAGCGTCAAACTGCAAAGAACGTGGGCAATAGCAAGATGGACAGAAGCACAGGCTAACATTTAAATGTGTGCTTTCGTTTATTTGACAGACCATACCAAAGGAAACAGTTTTAACGAGAACAAGTCTGTTTTGGGGGGAAGCAAGTGGGTCCAGAATAACCTCCACCATCAATACCTGCGTTCCAAACTCGAACGGATCGCCCACTCCATGTCACAGGGCCCACGACTTCCTCTTCAGTCAGTGAAGCATTGTGTGCGCGGAATAATGATACTGCTATCTCTCCCTCTATCTCGTGGAATGATTGTCATACCGCCCTCTCAAACCCTCTTTGCCAATGTGCCGAAGAACATTATTGTATAGAACAATACTGCTTTTGGCGGCTTTCATGAAAAGGGAAAACGACAGGACCAGAGTGCCACTTCGGCCTACTTGGATCCCAAGCTTTTTCTCAGTCCTGGGACTGTGAAGGTGAGGGACCTTTGGAAGTGCAGGAAGAAGATCAGCATCAGAGCATCATGTACTCCGATACGGCCAGCAGACGGCCACGCGACAATAAACGCAAAGTCAAGACAAGTCGATCATGCCCGCAATTGCTCTCGCACTTGGGGGTTTGCAAGAGGTCCAACCTCATTGGTAGTGTGTGTCCTTCATGGGCCCACTTCCAGATATCATTTGAAGACACTGTACATCATAGAATAGAAACATTTTGCGTCATGAAAAAAAGGAGGGGGGCGTTTACGTGAGCAATCATTCTAGCAGCATGGATTTGCTTTGAGTTATAAGGTTAAAAAATTTCTGTCTACAGTAATTTTTGTCATGAACACGGGGTTCTCGAGATGAAAAATTGTCAAAAATTTTCCGTTACGGCATTCCCCTGCATCTTTTCCAAAACGTGGAGTCTGATTTCTTTCTCATGAGTCAACGGTCCTACAAGACATCGGGAAGGACCATACTATTGAGCGCAAAGGGTGCAATTATCTTTCACCAAGAAATCACGCGTGGCCTTTTACAGTGACCACGCAACTCGGTGATATGACGAAATGCTGGTCACTTTTTTGCCTCCAATTTCTCGTAAAGCGCAATAGAGTAGCATCCGATGGATGATGTTTCGATAGACTGGTGTTTCTCAAGGAAAGACCACCCGATCGAGCGCGCATTGTATGCAAACAGGAGCCCGGTTTGACAATTCGGTACGCTCCATGTTCCATTAAATATTCCTCTCCCCAAGCTTGTTGCCGCTGTGTTCCCGCATATAGTAGCCATCCTAGAGTGTGTCCGTAACTGAAATTGTTCTACCACACCCTATGCGCCCCTCTCCCAGTCAAAAAAAAGTATCATTAGCTTTGTGTTCGTGCTTTCTGCTATCTCAGTTGAAGGTTGGCCTCTCAGACAGACTGCCTGCCTGCTGAGAAAGGCCCGTATGAACCTCTTTCCCATAGTGCAAAAAAATGGACTATTTGGCAAAATCAAGAGTTTCTACGATCACTAGCCAGAATATGCGTCTCTTTTTTTTTCCACAGTGTGATATGCCTTTGGATTTTCAAGACTGGTACCCAGCAAGACAACTGTTTAGCGGCACATTGCGCACCGCATACCCGATATTTTTGTAGAAAGAACGCCACGTTTCGCCTTTTGTGACGATATCCAAGCATGCGTGTAGAATCGAGGTGGATTTATTTACTCGACGATCCTTTGCCGTTAGCAGACACCGTGGCATGTGTCTACACGCGACGAGAATTGCTCCTTTTGCAATAATAAGATATAATTTCAGTCTGCAACGATCCGGTGGTGTATAGAGGGGTTAAGTGAGGGTTCAGGCTGAGCGACAAACGGGCAAAAGTGTGCCCGTGACTTTTGTCCGACCAAGGTCTTTGTTTCACTTGATGGCCAAGGACCAGAACGATGCCATGTCTCCGCTGGCGGATGACGACGATTACGACAGCGATCAGCCTTCCATTCATTCCAGCGATGAAGAGGATCCTCGGGATTACAAGGCTGGAGGCTACCACCCGGTCTCGATTGGTGATCGCTTCAAAGACGGACGATATATTATTGTACGCAAACTGGGCTGGGGACACTTTTCAACCGTCTGGTTAGCACGCGACACCTTGTAAGATCTTTTTAGCGAATACAGATAGAAAGAGAGAGAGCATGCGCTCATTTTCATTTCTTTGTTGTTATTAGGGCTGATTGCTTTGTATCCTTAAAGATCGTAAAGTCAGAACCCCACTATTACGACAGTGCGCTCGAAGAGATAAAAATATTGGAAGCCATCAAGCGAGCGGATCCGACAGCGGAGGGCCGAGAGTATGTTGCCCAACTGCTGGACCATTTCTTTCACACGGGGCCCAACGGCAAGCACGTGTGCATGACGTTTGAAGTCCTGGGCGAAACCTTACTCTCTCTCATCAAACGATATCATCATAACGGGATCCCTCAGCCGATCGTGAAGCGGATCACTCGTCAGGTTGCCCTGGGACTCGATTATCTCCATCGCCAATGCAATATTGTACATACTGACCTGAAACCTGAAAACGTCCTAGTTTGCATACCCGACGTCGACGAGTACCTGAAACGAGAAACCGCTGGCATATTGGACGAGATTGAGAAAACATCATCATCATCATCATCATTGGGAAGTAATAGCAAGGCCCCGTCCGAGCAACAACAACAACAAGAAGGATTGCTTGCTGGAATTGATACGACGGGCATGAGCAAGAGCAAAAAGAAACGGTTAAAGAAGCAGATCAAAAAGGAAAAGGAAAAGGCAACCAAGGACGAGGATCACCAAAGCAATGGAATCAAGTAACGTGATACAATCCTCCATCCTATTGCTTTGCTGGTTTACTGACGATGCCCACATTAGCCATCTAAGCAAAATGACACAGGATATGACGATCAGCGAAAAGAGACAACCCAAGATTATCCCGACGGCAGTACTGGACTTTACTTGGCATGTAGAATCCGAGAGAAATACGCAGAAACAGATGGAGCCGTACAAGCAAATCAAGGTCAAGATTGTGGATTTGGGCAATGCGTGCTGGTTGGATGAAGAGAACACACATATCATACAGACAAGACAATACCGTAGCCCGGAAGTCATTGTGGCTGCTCCCTGGAACGACCGTGCTGACATATGGAGCCTAGGCACTCTTGTAAGTCCCAGTCATGTGTTCAATGAGACTGCAAGTATAACATTGGATGGTAGGTCTTTGAACTCTTGACAGGCGAGTTCCTCTTTGATCCTCGGTCAGGACGACATTATGAAAAGGATGATGGTAATTTAAAACAGTGGTCAGCTAAAAGAGACAAAGAGAGCTCTAATATGATGAATGGCGTTGAAAGACCATCTTGCACAGATTATCGAACTCACAGGTGACCGGCCCAAGAGTATGACGATGCACGGTACTCGATCGAGTTACTTTTTCAACAGAAAGGGGGAGTTGAAGCAGATAAAGAAATTAAAATATCGACGTCTAAGAGATGTTATCCACGACCAATTCGGTATGTCGCCTTCCGATGCCGACGAAATCAGCGAGTTTCTGCTTCCAATGCTTGCCGTGGACCCCAATAAGCGTGCGAGCGCCCAAGCAGTCCTGCAAGCCCGCTGGCTCCGTGACGAAAGCGAATAAGCTTTATTACTGCGTAGAGTATTATTACAATGTACATAGAAACTGTATAATAATACACATTTTTTGTTTGTTTGGTGAAAGGGGAGAGAGAGAGAAATTCAGAATGCTTGGCGCGGGGGTCCAAAAGTAACGCGCGGATGTCAGATTCAGGCACAGCAAGTTCATGCGTGCGTTCGTTCGTTAGTTAGTGACTTCCAGGTTTTTCTTTTTGGATTGTTTGACAAGCTGGGTGTTGTTTTTCTCTCTTCTTCCTTTTATATAAAAAACTTGCCTCAATGGGTGCAAACACTTCGAAAGCCGGTGGCAGCAGTTCGCATCAGCACAGCAGTCAGCACAAGATTGCCGATCACGTCGACTTTGGTTCCGTCTTACCGAACGGACTTTATCCAACGACCGTTCAGGACTATGACTTTCGAATCGTCCGAAACTTGATATTAGCACGTCGTCTGGCTCCATTTTATAAAGGTAATCATAATTTGAATGGAATGATATAGAGAGAATGTTCAACGAGGGAAAAACGAAAAAGGTCTGGCAGAGGCTCCGGAACCGTTTGTCACGGCGGCGGCAGCTTCTACTCGACCCGTTCCACAAGCATCCGCATCGGCCTCGACAGTTTCGACGGCAAGGAATGAAACGACGACAACGACAAGACCACGGAGCGCATCCAGTTGTAGTAGTAGTATAACGCAACCACCAAAAACAGAACGACAAATGCGCCTTGAACGCCTACAATGGCTGGAGAAAGCATTATACAATGATGCTGTGGAATGCCCCATTTGCTTCTTGGTAAGTCAACCTCTTTTTGTCCCAGAACCATGGGCTTATCTACCCAACCCAACTAACCTATCATTTAGTATTACCCGGCCAATATCAATTATTCACGGTGCTGCGACCAGCCGATATGTACAGAATGTTTTGTCCAAATGAAACGAGGAACCCCGACCTTGCCCGCCACATGTCCTTTTTGCATGCAGGACAATTTTGGCGTTGTTTATCAGCCGCCCTCATGGCGTTTAGACGAGGTACTTTCTCCAACTTTTTCCGTGGGCCAATATTCACTCACCCGCGCGTCATTAGATGACATCCCATCCAAGTCCAAGCGAGGATACAACCATCGTCCATGGTGCTCAGCATAGCACATCCGGTGTCATTAGTCAGGATATTCGACCGAGACGAAAGACAATCAGTTATCAGAGCCCAGAGGTGGTGCTTGTTGGTACGTAGTAAGCAGAGCGGCGGCAAAACCTTTATTCTTTTCCCCTTTTCTCACGGAGCCCACCCCCATTCATTAAGACCATGTGCGACCAGATTGGCAGCAAGCGTTGACCGCAGCTAATAAAGCAGCACGACATTCAAGGCGAAACTCCATGTCTTTTACGGCAGCAGGAGGAGGAGGATTATTGTATCCACCATCGAATAATACAAGGCCTGGAAGGTCAGCTTCGTCGGCTACGTCTTCGGAATATAGTCAGTTCTTGGCCAACATGAGAGATATGGATCTGGAGGAATGGATGGTTATGGAGGCGATCAGGAGATCGCTTGCTGAAGAAGAGGAACGGCGACGGAGACAACAACAACAACAACAACAACAACAGGAAGAAGAAGGAGGACAAGCAGGATTACCCACCATTACAGTGACACATGATAGCAGTAGTAGTAGTAGCAGCAGCAGCAGCGGCAGAGACGATGATGATGACGACCAACCCTTGGCAAATCGCTTGCGTGATATTCCATCTTCTGCTGCTGAAATTCAAAGCTCATAAAATACATATGGCAGACTACTTTGAGTAAGAGAGAGAAAGAAAGCGATGATGTAGCAAGCATGGGTGCGCTACTCTTTTTGTGTGCATATCTGAAACATCATTGGATCGCGGACTGTTCTTTGCTTAGCTTCACATTTTTCTGTTTTTTCCTTCTTTTCCCTCCCCCCACTTTTCAACCTCATGTCAGAGACCAACAATGTACTTGAATCGGCGACGGGCAAGCGTATTGCGTTGCCTGTACGCGTGGAACCCAAAGTGTTTTTCGCGAACGAACGCACGTTTCTGTCTTGGCTGAACTTTACCGTCGTCTTGGGCGGACTGGCGATGGGCTTGTTGAACTTTGGCGACCGTATCGGACGCCTGTCCGCCGTGCTCTTCACGGTGATTGCTATGGGCGTCATGATGTATGCGCTCTACACGTTCCACTGGCGAGCGACCAAGATCCGGAACCGAGAAGCGGCGCCCTATGATGATCGAGTCGGTCCAACCGTCCTCTGCATCTTTTTACTCGCCGCGGTCCTTGTCAACTTTTACCGTAAGTATATTGTTTTTGGGAATGGTGAACAAACAAACAGCTAAAAATCGAACCTAGTTCGCGTTGGTGAAAAGGGCAAATTCTGATTGATCCAATGGATTCCCTCCTTTCTTTGTACATCATCCATCCCCCTTCCCTTTCGTATACGTGCAGAAACAGACGACATCTACTTGCATATATTATTCCAGCGATACATAAAAAAGAGCGGATTGATTGATTCAACTTGTATGTTAGGTGGGGAGGTCAGGCTGAAACAGTACAGTGGGGGCAATCGTGCTACACAAGCATGCCATGGTATTCCGCTTTTGGGTTGTACAGTTTGGCAAGCTCCGGCCATTGAACCAGGAATCTGTCTGCAAACAGATACAAGATCTTTCCACTCAATGACAGCGTCTGGACCCGTGCAAATGATTCCACATAGACAATTTGAACAGATCGTATACCGAGAAACTAGGTGGGGAATTTAACTTGAGACAAGGAAAAAAATGACTTGCCACCGGAGAGATACCTTTAAGAGATAAGCAGCCATGCAAATTGGGACGCAGCTTCCAGGACCATTACAAAGAATCTTCACAATCATTTATCAATTTCTGTGCGAAATCAAACTGATCCCCTAAGAAACTCGCTTACCAGATCAGGCATCGTCTGCCACACGACTTTGGTCGATGCCATGAGAGCCAACGTGACAGTGACTGGTACAGAGCCCCATGATTGCCCGACGTCACGGGCTCTGGGGATACGGTAAATCGAATACTGCATCGTCTCGTCCATGAGGGAGGAGGCTGCAGTTGCAAAAAGAGAGAGATACGTACACTACTACTACTACTTGAACGATCGCGTTCTGCACGCTTGGCTGCTGATTCACTGAGCGTGTCTGATTCGGCAATCACGTAATATCGAGGTGTATACCGATGCGCGTCGAGCGCCTTGATGAGCTGCATCATTTCGGCCGTGTGGCCACCTTTATTATTTTTTTTTGGCGAGCATTAGCCACCCTAATCTCGGTTTTGCCCCGGCAATCACACTTGCCTGATCCCAAGACAATGAGTGTTCTGCATGCATTCCTGCGACGTGCGACTTTCTTGCCCGGTGTTCTTCCTGGGATAATGAGCCACAGGCGTAAAGCAGCAGCAGCAGTAGCGAGAACGAGGCAGCCAAGGAGGGTTACTAACTGCATGAGTGACAACTGACTTTGAAAAAAATGACGTAAAATGAAAGCAGAATGATCCCTTGCCTTCTCTTTTTTTTTCCGTTATACTCATGGCTTCTGGTCGCGTATTCAAGCTGTAAGTTTTGCTCTATCGTTGTCAGTAGAGCAAGGGGATAGTGATATATAGATTCCAATTAGGAACACGGGTGCTCAAGTGCCTGCTGTTGGTCTGGGCACCTGGCAAAGCAAGCCCAACGAGGTCTACGAAGCTGTCCTGGCCGCTATCAAGGCAGGGTACGTAAAAGCAATGATCCACCAAGACGATGACTTGCTTTTCGCTAATGACTGAATATGGGGATCAGCTACCGCCACATTGATACGGCCTATGTCTGCAAGTATCTCGTAAAGCAAATGGATCCTATCGCTTATGGATAATCATAACCATGCATTGTAGACGGCAACGAAAAGGAAGTGGGCAAGGCGATCCGAGACAGTGGTGTTCCTCGCGAACAACTCTTTGTCACGACCAAGCTGTGGAACACCTTCCATCGACCCGAAAAGGTGCCCGAGGCCTTGGAGCGCTCGCTGGCCAACCTTGGTTTGGACTATGTGGACCTCTACTTGATGCACTGGTAAACTATTATCAGACAAAAAGGCGCGCGCTATGGGGGGGGCGCTCATCAATTCATTCCTTGTGTTAGGCCCGTGGCATTTGAACCCTCCGAGGAGAATCTCCCCAAGGATGAGAACGGCAAAATCAAGCTGGATTCGACCGATTTTACAGAAACTTATGCGGTAAGTGTGTGTTGGGTTTGGCTGACAAATCAAAAGCGGGAAGCTTAAAACGGCGCGCAATGAAGGCAATGGAAAAACTCGTCGGACCCAAAGTCCGAGCGATCGGTGTCAGCAACTTTAATATTCCCAATTTGGAAAAATTGCTCCAAACGGCAAAGGTTGTGCCGGCCGTCAACCAGGTAAAACAAACAAACAAATTGAAGCCCCCCTTTTCAATGTCAATTAAAATTGGGAAATTTAGGTTGAACTGCACCCTTACCTTGCTCAATCGGATCTCTTGAAATTCTGCGCCGACCACGGCATCCATGGTAATAAATGACACCAAGCCAAACAACATGAAGGATGATCTCATTTTTTTTCTTTACCTAGTGACCGCTTACTCTCCACTGGGAAGCACCGACTCGCCTCTCTTGAAGGACGAGCAAGTGGTAAGATGTCGTTGCTCGTCTCTTTGCCCGCACGCTCTGCCATGCTCATGTTGTTTTTTTTTCTACTAGGCTGAAATTGCCAAAAAGTATGGCAAGACACCTGCCCAGATTCTGCTTTCTTGGGGCGTCCAACGCGGCACATCCGTGATTCCCAAATCTGTCACGCCTTCTCGCATCGTCGAAAACTTTCAAGATGTTCAGCTTGAACAGGCTGACTTTGACAAGCTGAACAACCTCGTCACAGACGCCAAGCGATTGATTAACCCAAGTTCATGGGGCGTTGACGTCTTTGGTAGCAGGCTTTAATCATCAACGATAGATTTAGATAAAACACACAACGGTTGTTGTCTTTCTGTTATTATTATTATTATGATGAAAAAACTACTCTAAATCTTAGGCATCTTTACAAATCCATCCACAGATTTGACTATCATCCTTGACCAACTGCCAAGTATCCCAGTAATGCAAATCCAACTTGAGCGCCGCCACCCGAACCGTCTCGTTCCTGCTGACCGTCTTGATCCGGATATACCCCTCGTCATTATTATCGTCCTCATCCTCGGTGTCGTCCGCTTTCACGGCCTCCGCATCACTCGGTGCTGCCGTCTTGGCACGTTCTTGAGCGGGCCGCTGCGTCGGCGGTATGTAACTCGGCCGTCGCGTGCCGCCCAACGTCTCCTTCTCATGCGCATGCACCACCGCCAGAAACGAGTCCAGGTCATGCACCGGTTGCCCGTTTACCTCCACGATCCAGACTCCCGGTCGAAGCACGTTCGACGCCGGCGAGCCGTACAGCGTGCATGACACGTACACGCCCTCCGACACGTTCCTCACTTGCTCAAGCACTGCCTTGTACGGACGCTGGATAAGTGCTCCCTGCCAATGAATCACCCGCGTCGTCTCGTATCCGCTAAACTCGCTCAGCTCTACCGTTGTATGCACCTCTTTGCCATCTCGCAAAACTACCTATACACCCGTTATATATATATACGTCAGTTTTATTTTATCTACAAGACATATACATATAGATAGACTTACCATATCCACACTTGTATGTTCGTGGATATTCATCAAGTTCGCCATCCGGGTCACAATCTGGCCATTGATGCTCAACACGACGTCACCCACGTGCAACGCCTTGGCGGAGGGGCTCTTTTCGTCCAAGATATTGAGGACGTACAGCAGCGTGTGTCTCGTACTCCCGCTCTGCTCAATCTTCCTGACCCATTCGTCCGACAGCCCGAGCGTGCGAGCCGCGGCGATCCGCATCGTCCAGAACTCGACGTCCAGGCCGCGGAAGACGACCTTGCCGCCCCTCAGGAACTGCTGGACGGTCGGCTGCACCAGCGACGCCTGCAGGCCGCTCATGAACGAGATGTCCTTGCCCTTGTCGTTCTGCGACGAGTAGCTGACCCAGAGCGCCTGCACCCGGCCGTCCTCCGTCGTCAGCAGGCCGCCCTGCGAGTTGGACGGGTCGTCAATCTTGATGCCTTCGACGTTCATGGCGCGCCAGCGCGGCGGCGAGCACTCGCGCGTCCCGATATTCGTCACCGCGCCCACCGTCGTCTTGCGCGTGCTGATCGCGTGGTCGCTCGTGATCCCCGTAAAGTACACCTCGTCGCCCTGGTTCAGTTCCCGGTCGCTGAACTCCAGCGCCTTGACCGGCGTCGCCCCAATCAGGCTCGCGTCGTACGTCAGAATCACGTAGTTGTAGAACGGGTGCAAGAACAACAGCTTGCCAGGGATGATGATGCTGTTCGCAAACGTGATCAGGATGTCGCCCAGGCTGATCGGAACCGTGTCCCGGTCCGCCACGATCAGCGGCGGATCCGTAGACACAATGTACCCGATCCCGTAGAACTGCGTCGCTTTCATGCCGTCCACCAGGTACGGCAGGTAAAAGTCGATCGCGACCAGGGATGGCAGCAGCTTCTCGGCCAGCGCCATCGACGCATCCAACGGTGGTAGGCTCGCTGTGGATGGCGAATACGGCGGCGTCGGTGGCGGTGGTGGCATGTCCGTGTACTCCCACAATCCAGTAGAGTCTATAGAAACCATCCGTTATCATCACCCTTTCTTTGGTCCATCAATTCCCTTTTTTTCCTTTTTACCGTTTCTGATCGCGAGTCTGAACTTGTGCCAATGCCGATCCACGTGCATAATCATCACTTTGTCTTTGTAGGCCTTGTGGAGTGAATAGAATCTGTATCCACACAAGATAAGCGTCTGTCTTTTGTAGAACCTGTTGCTGCTGCTCCAGAGCCTCACCTCAACGGTACGCGCGCACCATCCGGCAACGTCTGCATGGCCTCAATAAACGCATCCAAATTGGGCGTCGGGATATTATTCACACTGACAATGATACTTTTCCGCCACGCGCTTGCGCTTGCCAGCATATGGCCGGACGTCGCCACATACACGCCCTGCACCGGCTGCGAGTACGACTTGGCCAGCTGATACGACAGGTCGTGCACCACCCCGCCGCCGATCTCCACGAACCGGTTCGGCGTGATGCTATGCAAATCCTGGACCGTGACCTTGACATCCATGATCTGTTTGCCGCGCGAGATCGTCAGCGTGATTTCCTGGCCCACCGACTCGTCAATGATCTCGAACAGCCCAATAAAGTGCGGAATCATCTGCCCGTTGCATCCAATCATGATATCGCCAGGCACAAGGATGTTGTCCGCCGGGCCCTTGGGCAGCAGCGACCGCACCACAAGCATGCCCGTCTCGTTCGGGAACTTGGCCCGCACTTTCTCTTCGACGTGCGCCTTGAGGCCCAGACGACGCACTTCGTTGTACGGCAGGTACTCGAACTCGGTCTGCAGCGTCCCACGTGGCACAGGTAGGCCTTGCTGCAGGTACTGCAGCGCGCGCTTGACGCGGTCCAGTGGCAAGTAATAGCTGGAAGACGCACGGCTGGCGCCGCCGGCATTCAAGGCCACGGCGTGCCCGTCGATGTCCAGGACTGGGCTGCCGGATGATCCGCCGCTGGTACCGGACGCGGCTTGCAAATAGAACGTGTTGAAGTCGTTGTACTCTCCTACACCGTATTCGGGTGCCCTATCATGCCCCTTGAGTAAATCCCCCCGCCCCTTTCTTTCTTTCTTTCTTTCTTTTTCCCTGTCCTACCTCCGGTCGAGCCGCGCCAAGGTACCCGCCAGTATACTGAGCTTTTCTCCTGCATCGTTGCTTTCTTGCCAGTCAGCCAAAAGGTCGAGAGAGAGAGAGAAAAACAGCGCCTTACCCGACTACTCGGATATCCAAGCCGACCTTGGCACGTTCCGGACTGAGCTCAATTTGTTCGAGCTCCATAAACTTGACCTTACTCGGATCAAACTATATGTGTGTGTGTGTGTGTGTGTGTGTGTGTGTGTGTGTGTGTGTGTGTGTGTGTGTGTGTATAACAAGTGTGAGGCAAAAGGTCTGCTGATCAAGAATGGAAACAAACCTTCATGAATCCGAAATCGTGTACAGGATCTCGGTAAATGGGCAAGAGATCCACTTCTTCATAGTTTGTCAGAATGGCCTGGGCCACAATCGGAGCCGGAGAAACAACATGACGATTGGTCAAGATGAGGCCTCGTTCGGCATCGACAATGAACCCGGTTGCGGTGTATGCACCTAATAATAACCGTTGGCATATATATATAGAGGAAAGGAATATCTATTATCTCTCTCTCTCTCTCTCTAACCTGAAGTTTCCGTATCAAAACTTCGAACATGGCTTGCCTTGATGGATACAATGGCTTTAATCGCCTTTTCAAGGGTGGGTTCCCAAGAGCGTGCCTTGTACGGCACATTGGTGACCACGGTGGGTCCTAGCGATGCAGCCGCGGCCGCAGCAGCAGCAGCAGCAGACGCAGGCCCCTCAGGTCCAAAGTAGTAATCCATTGGTAACCGTGGTGGTAGTACGGTCCAGCCATACGACGCAAGTGACTTGGATCGACCCCGAAACGCGGAAGATGGCGCTTGCTCAAATTGTGTCCTAATATTATCTCGACTATTACTACCACCTTCTCGTCCTAGTAACGGTGATTCTGCCATCTTTGTCGGTGGACTGCCCGCAAGCGGATGTGTCGTTTCATCCATTCTTTTCAAAAAGATGCAAGCAAAAAAAAAGAAAAAAAGATGAAATGCAAACGGATCCGAAAAAAGAAAACGAATTATGCACAACGCCAGCTCGACGTCACTCCGACGACTATTGCAAGGTTTTTTTTACTGCCCAAGAGATGATGCGATTTTTTTGATTTACAACATTAAAGTGCATGCAACTTTTGGATGCCCTTGCCGTAATAAGAAAGATAGTGGGAGAAATGGTAATAAAGTGCTACGGAGCATGACCGTGCACGGTCATACTTAAATGAAATGGCCCCTGTCATCTATTATACAAGAGGATCAGCGCTGCTGCATGATCGTAAGGTGACACAGTGTTTGGTGAGTTGCTACGATGTTTGCTGCCAAGGTTATCATCTTTGTAGAGTTAATGGGCATCTATGACAACTTATTGTAATTCCTGTTCTATTAAGCAACATAGTGTCCTCGCTCTCTCTCTCTTCTTGCACGAAAAATGAAAAAGTCAATATCAAAGCCCATCCGTCGCAATGCTCGCCGCATACAGACAAGCTTTCGTTCCTATTTCCTCACCATATGTGCCTCTGCAGCATATCTTGCAAGAGCCCTTCTCCATGATGAGGATTACCATTCAACTTCCGTGTGGGGGCTGAAGTAGCAGGTGCTTGGGCTCGTCCCCGTCCCATTTGCCACGCCCCCATACATCTGACCCGACTGGGTCTCTGGGCCACATTGTCTAACCCGTCCCGTTAATAGGCAGGGAAAAACGTATAGCAGCGGAAGCGCCACATAAAAACCAGGCGCTTGTACAGATGTACAGAGGCAATAAGCCCATGGATGCCTAATAATAATTATCCAGTGATTGTAAAATTCTGCAACGTCAATCTTACCATTCAACTGCACTATCCATCCTGGAAGCTCCTCTTCGCTTTCAAGGACAGAGCTTGATCAGCCCCGTCCAAGACATCTTTGCCCACCCCGAATAAGCCTTCTTCTCGTCCGAAATTTGATATGTATATTGTGAATAAAAGCATTGCCAAATAAGATAGCTAAGCATGAAGCCGCTGTCAAGCTCCATAGGATGGTCTTCAAGAGTCGATGAGAGCATTGGCTGTCTTCATGAATAAAGGCGTACACTTTTTTGTCCAATCAGTCAATGGAAGCTTTCACAAAGGAAAGATAAGCGCCAAGAACTTAGGCAAAAGTCGAATCTTTGACGTCAAGAAACTCATATGAAGTCGCCAAGAGATCAAAGATTCCGTCAAGGTGCTTTGAGCAAAGGGTGCCAATCTGGCCCTCTTCTAAACACCCGCCAACGTGCAGTGCGCGACCGAACTTTTGAGAGCCATCTATATCGCGCAAAGCGTGTAAAATATAACATGCTATCTTCAATGAGGATAGTAGTCTCTTGGACCCATTGCGAACTAGCTCCTGCAGAAACATTACAAGATAGCTTTTATCTCTCCCACAAGGGTCGTTTATGATAAAAAGAGAACAAATGCCGTAGCCTGTATCGGTATACAAATGGCACTTTGTCAAGCCTGCACATCATTGATATCCATTGAGTGTAACGAAAAATTGCGTTGCCATTGACCATCGGTATTACGCTCAAACTGAAACCCTTATTAAAAAACAGTAACTCACACGCGCTGTTATCACAGTAAGTTCCTTTTCCAAACATACATATCCATCTTGGTTCAATTCCACTCCAAGCAGTTGCTTTTTAATACACTGCGACACAAAAAACAGCATACATCTACAAGAAGTAAATTGCTTTACTTGCGGGCCTAGTAGAAACATCAAAAAGGTCAGAAATCGCGTCGTACACACATCAAATGAGAGTACGCTTACCTTGATCTTCTTGACATAGAATTCAAGCTCCTTGCCTTCAAGGATGTAACCATCGGCGCGACCGGACTGACCAGGACGCGAGGAGATGATGGCTGAGATAGATCGCAAGGCCATTAGCTCTTGTTTCTATTTCGCTATACCTTGAACTTACCGTAAAGACGACCAGCAGCGAATTGGTCATCCAAGAGAGGGTCAATCGGAGCGTGTTCCCGACGAGCAGCAATCTTCTTTTGGACGCTCTTTGACTTTTGGCCAAAGTGGGTCTGCTCGATTTCCTGTAATCATATACAAATAGGTCTCAGCTCTCTCTCTCTCTCTCTCTGTTTCCCGTTTTCTTCCACGTTTTGAAAAAAACAGAAAACTTACAGCAGCCTTGGCGTCGGTCAACTTCTTCTTACCAAGGGGAAGAGCGTAGTGAGATTCGTACCACTGACGGAAAGGAGTGGCATCGATCTGAATCACAGCGCCCTTCACCAAGGTGTTGGTACGGACAAGTTCGTTGTTCGAAGCATTGTAGACGACGGTCAGGATACGAGACTTGCGAGCAATACCCTCAGAACCCCAAGAGAAGTGACCGTTTTCCAGGCGCATCGCACGCTTCTTAATGTGTCCACCACGGGTACGGACCAAGTGAATACGCTTGGCGCCGAGCTTGGTGTTGGCGGGCTGACGGCCCAACTCAAACCTAATTTCGTCGCATCAGTCAAATCCGCCAAGTGAATGCCGCCGTTCACAAAGCTTACTTTCTCTTCTTTCTGTACTGAGCACGTCGAGCACCGGTGGCACTATAGTAATGGAAATTAAGGGTTATTACTCCATTGTCTCTCCGCCATGTCGAAAATGAAAGAAAAAGATGACAGCTTACGATCGCTTGTGCCTGGAGTCACGGCTAATACCTATAAAAAATTCACAAGGGAATCAAGCAGTAAGCATATGGATGGAAAACGGATTCGTCATGGATGAAGCCAAATTCGATGGATGATTACCCATATTGAACGATGGATGAAAAGGAAAGGACTCACTGCCACATGGGCAATCCTGTTTGAAATCGGCTCGCCCGCTGCGGAATTCATTCCCAGATTGCCTTTTTAGGCCTGAGCCTGCGTTTCCCTATCCCTCTTCGACACATAATCATGTCGTCGCGCGCTTTTCGACGCTTAGCAAAGCAGCGATTAGAAGATCTAGCCAATGTAGAACAGGAGGACGAATGTGAGGAGGACATTCCGAAAACCAAAGCACAGAACTTGTTCGATCTGGTAATTTCGGCGAAAATGGATTTATGCACCTAACTCTGAGCTCACCGGAAAGATAGTTAAATGAAGGAGAAGAAGACGACGACGACGAGCAGGAGGATAATGAACGAGAAGAACATGCGGATAATGAACAAGTTTCCCAAGCAATAACGGAAACAAAAACGACCACGACTGAAACGCCAACGACAGCCGTAGTAAGCTCTCAGAAGCAGAATGGTTCCGGAACGTTTTTAGTAATAACAATACATGTAGCCATCGTCAAAGAAATCAAAAAAGAAGAACAAGAAAAAGAAAACCAAAAAGACAAAGGATGTTTCTGATATGAGCATGGAAGAATTAGAAGAAGCGTTAAAGGACGTCGCTGGATCCGACAGGTAATCCGGAAGAAGCAAGCACTGGCGTTGTTAAACAGGATCACTAAGCCCCCCCCCTCATGGATTTAGTCAAGCAAACACAACCCGAGCTGAGTCTTTGGAAGAACGCTGTACGCTATTATCGGTGAATTATCGATATCTCGACGCGGAAGCAGAAATGAAACGCATGTTTGGTTCACGTGTCGTCAATAGTTCCAGTAGAGCAGTGAACCGTGGAAGGTTTGTTGGATTATAGCAAATGGAACAAAGTGTATCTTGTAACTTACTGTGATTCATTTTATTAAGACTATTGAAAAAGACCAAGTTGGCTACGCCAAAAGTGGATTGGCCGCCTTACAAGAAACAAGGTCTAACCATGGATCTGGTGGAAACAAGTCAAGGTAATTAAATAGGAAACGGTTATATTGGCAGGTGGATTAAGGGCTTTGGTGAATGAAGGTCTATCCTACTTTGTGTTCCGGCATGAAGAAGACTACCAAGACGCCCAGATCGAATTTCTGAATGCAGTGGCTACACATAATCCAAACGCATTGATGTTTGTCATCAGCAGATATCCTTATCACGTTAATGCGTTGCTCCAAATTTCTGAGGTGGCTAAACAGGGCGGTGACTGGTCGATGGCCGGTGATTGTATAGGTATGTTTTGTATGTAAATGGGATGGACGGTTATACTGATATACGGCTATTGCCTTACTTAAAGAACGTGCTATTTACGCCTGTGAGCGAGCGTTTCATCCGCATTTCACGTTTGGATCCGGCACGGTCAGACTATCCTACAAACAATCCGAAAATCGCTCCTTTTTCCTTGTCCTCTTTCGTCATGTCCAATTTCTTGCACGTCGAGGCTGCTGGCGGACAGCTTTTGAGTTCAATAAGCTTCTATTCAGGTAAGTTTGTCGTTACGCGACAGGCGGCAGGATAAACCCGATTTATAATGACATATGTGTATATAGCCTTGATCCAGAAAATGACCCATTGGGTGCGCTGTTATCCATCGATTCTTATGCTCTAAGTGGACGCGAATACTCGTACGTAGTCGACATGTTCAAAGAATGGAAAACAAAGGGTAATATCTATCCTGTGGATCTGGCGGATATGCCGAATTTTGCCTTTTCAGCGGCTTATGCCAAGTTTAAGCTTGGGGAAAAGGAAGAAGCTTCGACGATGCTCCAGGACGCCATTGTTCGGTTCCCGTCCGTGGTGCCCCGGTTACTTGAAAAATTACATACCTCGGGTGTGGATGACCAACTTTTCCTGCAAAGGTAAAAAAGACTTTTTAAAAGACGATCCGGGCTATATATAGATTGCTAACGATATAGCATTCACTTAGGTCTTCTGGAAAGTATTACGAACTGTTAGAAGTGCTCTATGTCGAACGATGCTTTGAGTTCTTCAAAGAGCCAGAGGTAAAAACATGTTTTGCAAGTAACACGTAGGAATCCTTTTCGTTGACCTGATACTGCATGTTGTAGGTTATGACATGGTTCAAAGAGAACGCAAACGCTGTCTTGAAGAGCGGTCGTTTAGAAGATGCCACCACCACCACCACCGATCATCCTTTCGCTAAAGCTAACGATATCCCTCTGAACATTTCCCGACATATTGTCTTGATTGACATCCAAAGCCTGCTTTCGTTTTTACCAAGTTCAGTGACCAGTACAAGTTATCACATGTACGATCCACTGCCGCCACCGGATTCAGAGTCGGGCTACGATATTGAAGAACGCATGAGGAATCAGCCTGATCTATCTGAAGAGCGAACAGGATTCATTAGCACCATCATACGAAACCTTTTGGGCGGTCGTCATGGCACGGAAGAAACGGCTCTGATGCTGGAGGAAATACTTGGGCGAGTCCATAATCAATACGCGGATGCTCGAGGCGTTCCGGGAGCTTTTCCGGGTGATGACGATGGAAGCGAAGACGACTCTATGGACGAAATCGTCAGGTAAGATGTCATTTCATGACGACGAGTCTTTCATAGTCATCTTGCTAAAGTTGTTTCTGCAGGCTGGCCGCAGACGAAGAAATCCTGGCGAACCTTGACGATGACATTGTTGCTTCCATAAGTCAAAATCAGGAAAACCAGCAAGAGCCTACAGAAACGCGTGAACGGGACGATAATCGAGGTGAAGCCAACGAAGAACGCTAGGCATCACGTTATTGTATTATCCTGTTTTTGTTTTCCCTTTACATGATATCAGGACAGGCATGCGAAAAAGAGAAACAGGCTGTTATTAGCTGCTTAGTTATGGGAACTAGATGATGATGATGGAGGTGGGGGTGGAGGTGCTGAGGAGGAAGAAGAAGTAGATGGATATGATGATAGGCCGCGTGCCCTACTACCTTGACCTGAAGATGAAGAAGCGCCATTGCCCGGACTTCGCGACATGACACCGTAATCAGAGTTACCCGAAGGAGATCCACTTGATAGAAGCGATTCAGCCGACGCTCTTATCGAGGTCATAGGGCTGCTTATGCTCGTGCTTGGGGATCCGTCATTCTCAACAGCTTGACTGCTGCTGCTACTACTACTTTGCTGTTGCCCGCTTTGTTCTTCGGTATTTTCTGTTCTCAAAACGGTCGTATTATAGCTGCCGCAATGTACGCATTTATGGTAGAAAAAGTGGTATTTTGCAGTCGACTTCTTTTCGCAGTCGTTGCAGAAAATATGGGATATGTACTTTGCGTATTCGGGAGGCATCGGTTGTCGTTCCAGTTCGCGGTCCAGGCGAGCAAAATATTCGCGCATGTCGCCCAAAGACTTTAAGCAGGTGGGACATTGGTAGGACGTTTGGATGTACGCAGTATAACATAGCCTATGGATGCAGTGACCGCAAGGCTATTATGAAGCAGAGAAAGAGGCGTTAATGAATGAGATCCTAGATCAGTCGTTTGCTGTAATGACTGACTGACTGACCATGAATATCACAGTGCTGGTGCTAGTAAACATGTATTCTCCACAAATGGGGCAATCACTCTCCAGATTACGTTCAATACACCGATGCTTATCCTTCATCGAGATCGTCATGCAGATATTGCACTTCTTGCAGTGAAAAAAGTCCTGCCCGAGACCACGTCCTTGTCGGCAAATGCCACAGTCGTCGCAATGATAGATCGACTTGTTTTTGTCGTTGTCCCAAAGCTTACATTTGTCGCAATAGTACCATGCCGCATCCACGCCACAGTTGTTACACGTTTTAGCTGCAGGCTGCAGTGTCATACATAGCATGCAAAGCATATTTTTCGTTTCGTGCCGAATGATATTATGGTCACTGGCCTCATCGTGACAGAACCGGCAAGAGAAGATCCGTTGACAACAATTGGCTTGCAGCTTCACATTGCGCTGGTAATGCTTGCAGCCTAATATCCCCTTCTTTTCATCCTAATGATTTTCGCCCCATGTCTCAATATTGCAACAGGAATGGTTACTACAGCCCCTGTTGATCCACTTACGTAAAAACTTTTGACATAACCTTCTTCTTCCGGGGTTGGTTTCCGCGCCGCAGACGCCTCGTCTTTACCGTCTGTAGGCGTGTCCGTTGATGAAGGCAGTGTACCATGCGACATGAGATACTTTAGGCACCTTGCATCAGCTCAACAACATTCTCTTTCCGATCAACTGCATCCTGTTTACCTGCATAAGTCGTGCTTTTTCCTTTCGATCGATCTTGTCATTGCTCTGGATTTCTCGAATGGCTTGTCGCAATTTCGCTTCATCGTATGCGGGCTTATTGTTATTCTGCTGATTCTGTGTACTACTACTATTACTCTGGGTCGGCTGCTGCTGTTGTGATTCTGTGGGTGCTGAAGTCGTCCCATCGTCCTGCGAATTTTGTTCTGCATTACTTGAATGGTCGTCTGCATCCCACCAATCATCCTCCTCCAACTGCAAATTATCCTCCCGCATATTATTATTATCTTGGCTGCTGGAAGTAGCCTCCGAAGAACTTGTCTGTCGATTGACGGAATCTCGACTACCATTGGTTGACATTGCGCAAAACAAGTTGGGGGAGAGGAAGAGGTAGAAGACAAAACGTCTTCTACCTCAGAGCCACATATATATAGCCTTTCAACGCCCGATATGCAACAGGGAGTTATTTGAAAATAGGTTCTCAAGAGACAACTTTTCAGTTCTACTAGAGAAAAGCATACGAAAATGGTTTGTTTATTGGTGAGTTTTCCGGCAATGAAAGCAAAAGAAGGCTTGAAGGCGACATTCGAAATGTCGCTCATTGTCATTTTCTTTTTTACAATTGGGAAGGCCAGCAATCAATGCCTCCGAGCCAGCCATTGAGGACAAGCGCCCTCTCTGGCCAAGGTTCTTTGGCAAAGGCCACGCCTGTGTAGTGGAAAAAATTTGGATTAATTATAATCTGGTTGCAACGGTGTTACCCGCTGCCTATATCAATCCTTACTCATTAATTGAGGCTAAAGAAAAGACGACGCTACAGGTTCGTCCGCTTATTTTATACCCTAAGGGTTCAAACACCGACGGTTGGGTGTGTCACAGTCGGCAAAATGCTTTTTGCGGTTTCAGAACGCTTTGATGATTGCGTGTCGATGTCTAATGTTTACAACTGGGTATCCTGTCATTTTCTCAGCAACCGCTCAAATGGGTTGACTCAATCGCCATTACTCTGAGGCATGTACGGCCGCTCCTATGGATGTCGCAATGGTAGAGAATGAAGAACTGAATGAGCAAGCAGAAACGCCTCATTTGTACGCTACTTCAGGCAAAGAATGGCAGGACTACATTCGTATAGACGAAGAGTGCATCAGTGCACGTGCCTATATTGATGGATGTGAGCCGTCCGGAGGTGTTGGAGACGCAACTTTAGCAGATCTCTCATCACGTAAACTGGCAACTCAAACTGAAGGCTCGGCCAGACAAAGTACGCCGAAGAGCTTTCCATCGGTCCAGTTCTCTTACCGCTTCTTTTCTCCTGTAGTTATTTAGATTCGCTCACGTCCATTTTGAGGATGAACGACGAAGTGCAAAGCCGAAGTTATCTTTGCATAAAAACCTAACCACGCTAGGCCCGCATGAAAAGGGATCTCTCGGCTTCTGTTGTGCCCATATAGGAGCACACCGTCAGTGACGAGCCTGGGTGCAAGACGGTTTAAAAGGGGTTAATTTTGGCGGGTTCGTTCCATACCATGCTTGAAATTGTTCCATGGCAAGTTTGTTTACACATCGGGAACCATATATTTATGGTTGATAAAAGGAACGGACAAACCTCCATTGATAGCGCCTTGCAAATGCTTAGTATTACGGTCTTCGGCGTGATACATACCACCTGAGTCGATCTTGACCACGACTATTCTTCCTATCCAGCGATCTGCAAACTTACCTTGAGGCGCACGATCTTTCATTAGAACCTGTCCGCTTAGCTTGAAACGTCGTCTTTTCCCTACATCTTGATCGTATCTTTGGGTGTCCCGCATTTGACGTCCCTTGGCGTTAAAATAAGCCTGAGCACTTGATGATTGCAACCTAGAGTGAATACTCTTAACAATTCGCATATCTTTTTAAGTGCAAAGCGAAACTTACCTTTGCATCAAACCCAACCACGCTAGGCTGACGTAACAATAACACCTGTAGACCTTGCAAACATAACAAAACTCAAAACTGGTCCTTATTGCTTTTTGTCTATATGTAAGATGGTAATAAATGACCTGTGGCGAGATATGGCCTTACAGTAACCGAAAAGAGGGTCGGAAGAGAGGGCCCATTAGGAGTTTCAAATGTCCTCCAAAGCTTGCCGCCAAGAAGGGCCGCCTGTTTCCCTTAACGCACACAAAATGTCTGACTTTGGCGACTTCAGTACTCCCTCGGATGATCCAACAGCTGATTTCCTTGCACGCGAACGTGCTGTACTTGGCGAAGATGCCGACTTGTTTGCCTCTGCGGAAGACACAACCATTCCTACCGATCTGATGACTTCCCCGCCATCTGCCAATGCAGGTTTACCGGTCGCAGTCTCCCCCGTAAACAGCAACTCTATCGCTTCGCCATTGACCGCCACAACTCCGGCTCCTGCTGCCAATTACTCTGCTTTTGAACAAGAATTTCCAAAGGCTGAAGAGTTGGAGACATCGCAGGTAAGAAAAAAAAAGAAGAGAAGCCTGTGCAACAGAGTATCGCTCGAACCTGAGATGCCGTATGCTTCCGCTTTATTAGGCTTTTCATAAGGCTATGCTGCCTGAAGAAGAGCCCGAAGTAGTGCGGTACGTTGATATAGATGAGGCAGCTGTTAGAGGAAAAAAAAGCTCCCGGACGTTACTCTGACACACACTCTCTCTCCTTGCAGTCAGTGGCGTGAAAAGCAAAAGGAATTGATTGCGCAAAGAGACGCAGAATCAGAAGCAAAGAAGCAGGAGACGATCCAAAGGGCCCGTGAAGAGATTGACAGGTTCTATGAAGAGTACAATGAAAAGAAGCAAAAGGCTATTGAAGAGAACAGGTCAGTGCAAGCTGAAAAAGGAGGGGAAGGGAGGGTTGGTTTTGGTTATGCGTAGTTGCTGCAACTTGTCGATAACGTTTGCAACAGAGAACGCGAGGAGAATTACTTTAAGGATCGCGAAGAAGCTTCTTCAGCCAATATCTGGGAGCGTGTTGTTCGCGAATTCAATGTGTCAAATGCCAAGTCTGCATATCATACGCGAGACGTCAGCAGAATGAAACAACTCATGCTGGAGCTTAGAAAGGATCCAAATGCGCCCGGAACCATTATTGAAGCTTAGATGAGGAACCTGGACTGTAATAAAGGGAGCTAATAATCATTGTTCGGATGTTTTCATATGCGAGCTTCGTGCATATATCACTTGCTTTTATCCATCAAAGGCATTTCGGATATATTTTGCGGTCGCTCATTCCTTTTACTGTTAGTTCCGTGAATAGTCAGTCAAGGGCAAAAAGGATTTCGAAATCGCAGATAGTGAAGTGTAGATTATGTAGTAAAGTGCTCATTAACCCGATTTTCATTCATTCCCCATGATAGAGTGTGCCATGATCAACCTTAATGCATGAAAATTTCCTAATGGACAATGAATGTCCGCGTGACTTGGAATGTTCCTTACTGCCTCGTCTGCACGCATTCCGGAGACGAAGGGTGCGTTTTGAGGGCTCTGGCTTTTCCCTTTCGACGGACATTTTTGTTTTTCCTTATACCTGAAGCGACACGTAAGTATCAGGTTTACGTAGTGTCCAAGGACCGTTATATACTCCTTTCTTTGTTTTCCCTTAAGCCGATCGCCTCTGCTTTTACCCTTACTTTCCTGGGACTTAGTATACGCGATGCCGTTAAAGACACTTACGGTCAATGAACCGCCTGAACGGGCGAAAACGTTCAGAGACAATAAGCATGGGCCACGAATGGTCCAGCATCGGTCACCGGGGACATTTCGCACGGCCATGAGAAGGGCGGTTCCACTTACTATCACCATGCAGGAGGACAATACTGCGATCGATGAGAACGGGTTCTATCAGTCATTGCATCGCCACTCGGTCCTGTACAGAGTCGTATTGAAGCGACCCTTTTTTTATCGTATCCCTATAGGGGAATGGTACCGGTTTGATCTGGAGCTTGTGAATGAACTCGGGCTTTCGCTAAAGGGCGATCGTGAACGCTTGTGCTATATGCGCCTGTCCTGTGAGCTACTTGTGAAAGAGGAGAACCAAGATGGAATGCAGATCGCAACTGACTATCAAATCGAAACGCGGCCTCTTCAGCTTAACGCATGGGACTTCCTGCCCGGTTCGAGTTCCGCACCCGAATCTCCCGGCTTCAATCATAGCGGCGTGGGCGGCATAGAGTTCCGTCTGCTGGAGGTGGAAGGCGGCGAATGGCAACGAACGGCAAAAACAAAATGTTCTAAGAAATATTACATCCGGATCCTACCGACGTTTGATTCTGATCAAACTCTACATGCTCTGCCTCTCACTTGCGGGCCTTTGGAGGTGGTGGGTGGTGACGACGCGGCAACGGAGGCGAACAAGTTGGAGTGGGCGGCTAGTGACGTGCGATCCGAAAGCATGCAAAGAGCGTTTTCGCTCGATAGGCTTTCAGTGTGTGGAACAGAGGCTTCTTCTGGGTTGCCCACACCACCTGGTCTATTCGAGAAGCTCTTTGTAGTCAAGGAAGGATGGACACTGGGGACACCAGGCAAAATGTGGGACTCAGCTTTGATATTGTCTGATATGTTTGCCAAAAAGATTATGCGTCAGCCGAATTGTCTGGAAGGTCGGCATATTATCGACATGAGTGCCGGGTAGGTATACGAATGTCAATTCTGCATATGGATGAAACATTAACCTTGGGATCAAGGACCGGATGTGTGGGCCTGCTCGTTGGGTTTCTTTGCCGGCATTTGAATCCTGGCTATAAAACCCGTATCACCTTGACGGATTTACCTGACGCCCTTGACTTGATCAATCAAAATCACAAGCTGAACTTGGGGTCTAATGGAGACAAGAACATTAGAATCGAGAAACTCGCATGGGGCAACGCAAAGGATGCGAAACGCGTGTTGAAAGGTGGTGGTCCGGCAGATATCATTGTTGCCTCAGATGTGCTTTATGACCCCGAATATTTCGCCTTGTTGGTGCATTCGTTGCGCTGGCTGAGCACGCCAGGCAAGACGGTCATATATTTGGGCTACAAACGGCGCGGTCTGAAAGAAGAAGAAGAAAAGACCTTTTTCGATATGATCAATGCATCGTTTCACATGACCGTGGTGCAAGATAATCCGAATACGAACGATGATCCTGTAGACTGGGAGATGACACATGGATACTTGACGCGCAACCACGGTGACTTGGATGGTCGAGGATGGCTAGGAAAATATGCCATGGATAAGCCGGAAGCCTTTGCGTTCGGCTCAAAGAAGGAAGCTGGCGTTCAGGTTTACCGCTTAGTGCTTAAAAAGCGCACATAAAAGAAACACTGCTTGTTACAGTTAATTATACTTTCCCCATAGAATGTTATACATATACCCAAAATTAAGGTTCCAACAGTTAGCCGTTACTCCTCCACGATAGCTTATATACATTTCACTAGGAGAGGTACTTCGTAAAGAATAAACGTTATTACACATACAGGCAAACTTTAAGTAATCCTGGTAAAAGTTTGTCCGAATTGCGGGGACAACCTGTTTACGTGAACCTTGTCCAGAACATGAATGGCAGTAAGTTTCACTGTGGAAGAAAGGAAGAAATGAGACTTTATTGATTGCGCGCGGGGAAACAAAAACCAGTCAGGATACCACCTGGCATTCGAGTATTCAACCGAATTGCAGACTTCCGTGCATGGCGACGACAAGTGCTTTTAGATCGCAAGACCTTGGGGTATGTGCCAACGATGGGCGCATTGCATCAGGGCCATTTGTCACTCGGTATGTCCGATTCCATAGTTGGTGGCTAGTCCCTCCCATTCCCCGTACGTTATTATGTTGTTTCTAAAACGACGTTCTATACACAAAAAGTGACGACTGCACAATCGCAATGCGATCAAGTGGCTTTGACCATCTTTGTGAATCCGGCTCAATTCGCACCGCATGAAGATCTGGCAACGTACCCACGCACGCTCCAAGCCGATCTCGACAAACTTGCTTCGCTTGGCTTACCCTCACCGGCGGCGGTCCTGGTACCGCAAGTAAGCGAAATGTACCCTGGTGGGATCGAACTGGACGTGAACAAACAAGTCGGCGCGTTCGTGGAAGTCAAGGGACTCTCGCATCAGTTGGAAGGTGTTACTCGCCCTCATTTTTTCCGTGGTGTGGCAACAGTTGTTACAAAGTTTTTAAACATTGTAAGTTAACCCCCTTTTTCTTTTTCGTGCGTCGCTTTGGTCCTCATGCCTTCGTCCCCCCCCACTCACAGATCGAACCTGAGCACGTCTACTTTGGTCAAAAGGATGGTAAGGTTCAGATACAACAAACTGAGTAACCCCCAAAGGTAGAGAGACAGGGAGGGAGGACTGAAAATCTTGTTGTTTCTCAGTTCAGCAATGCATGGTCATACGACGCATGATCCGTGACCTCCACTTTAACACAACCATGCACATTTGTCCGACGGTCCGGGAACCCGACGGCCTGGCCATGTCCTCTAGGAACACGTACCTGTCGCCCAGTCAGAGAAAACACGCTTTGGTGCTGTATCGAGCACTCAAGGAAATGGAAAGACTCTATCATGCCGGAACACGCCATGCTCCGACTTTAGTAGCTGCAGCACGCGATATTATTGAAACTACTCGCGTTGAAGTAGAATCTACAGAAAGCTGGAAGTTGAAGTTGGACTACATCAGTGTCGCATCGCCAGACGACTTGTCAGAAATAACAGGTGACATTGACGATGATACCGGCTGCATTATGAGTGGAGCCGTATTTGTGGGCACGACCAGGATTATCGACAACTTAGTCATCAATGTACAAATGTAATCAAAGAAAATACCAGCAACCGTCGCGTAGAATGTAATAGATAGGAATGTATAAAGTGGGTTTCTTTCGATTTTCAAGGTAAATGTCATCACACTTGGCAACGTACAATTACATCAGAGGGTGTCGGGAGACAAATGATGGGGAAAAGGGGGAAAACACTAGCCACGAATGAAGATGCCTCGTTCAAACATGCTACCAAAACGACTTGTTCGCGATGACCTGTCCACACGGTCCAGCGCCAGCACGTCATCCGAGCCCAGCTTTGTGTTTTGCAGGCAATAGTCGTCTGCAAGAAGAAAAGAGGTTATATGATCACACACAGCGCTCTTTGGCCCAAGACTCTCACTTACCATTGTCGATTTGAACGACTTCAGGTTCCAGAGAGCTGATATTCTTGATCACCGTGAACTTGACTTTCTGCCATTCCTTGTCACTAATACCGACCCGCCGCTGCAACCTTTTCTTTGTTTCAGAAAATTGTTCACCCTGCAATTATAGGAGAAATAAGTAAAACGTGCGACATAGCCTTGCTTGGTATGCTATTGAGGAAACCTTTTTCACCACAAAGCGGAACGGAATACTGTGTAGCCGAAGTGGGTCTTTATGATAATTTACGACTTGGATGACTCGATCATTATCAGGATCCATTTGCTGTTCATCTTCTGGTATACACTGTCAAACATATTAATTAGTGTGTGGAACCATTTGAGCTGCTAGTACCACTCCAGGAAGGAGATCTTTTACCTCTGCGTAAAGGGCAGAACCCGCCTTGTCCCCGAGATCATCTATAGGCTGGTCCATGGAAAGTTCGCAAGTGATTCTACCACCAACCACTTCATACACTCGAATTTTCTCGGCCGACTTATTCTCCAACTTCCCTTTCGCACAAAGGGCCTCGAAAAGTTCCCGTCCGGATCCCGTTCTCGGTACCAGCACATTGACAGACGTTTCGTCTCGCAGTGTAGGATGTAAAATGCTGATCTTGAGAGACTTTTTGGTCTCCAAATCGGCTAGGTTCACGTCAAGGACTTCGTAATATAAAATGGGTGGTGGTATAGACTCGAGCCCGACGGAATGAGCGTAGTCCAGCGCATTTAACATTGACGGAGTCATAGCCTCGAGTGATAAGCGTGAAGCATATGAAATAACGTCTTTAGGTTGTTTGGTGACCGTATTGGCGGTTGTGAAACGTATTTTTGATGCATCAGCTTCGAGAACCTTTGCCAGTTCACGGGCGACAGTATTGTATGAAGCTCGTCTATCCAGTGTTAATGTGACTTCCCGGCCGCGCTTGTCAGTCTTGGGCTTGAACTCAACCATGACACGGTTATAGACGGCAGCGAAGTACTCGCGCACCGTAGCATGTTCGCCGCGTTCATGTATCTCCTTACACCTACGTATATTTGTTTCTGCGTCAAGATAGACATAACATTAAATTGCTGACGATCTGACTTACTCCTCGTCGCTGACGGCGATCTGGAAGCAGATGATGTCACCGTTTTGTATTTCTGCTTGATTGAAAGTGTGTTTGAGGTTCATGTAGTCAATCATTGTAGGTTTAACTTCCTGGAGAATATCTTATGAGATCCCCATTTTCTAACTTTTGCTCGCTGCAACTTGCCTCATATAAGGATATCGGGGTATTCTTGGGAAGATTGGCGCGTTCTATCAACAAGGGACATATTTCCTGGATTTTGTCGTTGCCTTTGACGTAGATATGTCCAAGACCGCTATAACAGATCCAGTTAAAGAAATATGTAGCTTATTTATCAGCTAGAGGTGTGCACTTACCGTATTTTCTGTTCCTTTATATCGAAATACTTTAAAAATACCAGTGATGTGTCAGACTTCACGTTGGGGAATTTTGTTTGAGCAGCATCTGCCGTCTCGAGATAGAGTTTTGCAAATCCGTTCGGGTGGTTGGTTGCGCATGTTTGCGCACGCAACTTTTCAAAGCCTTGTTTAAAAACGCTGTCAGAAAATTCTTGCACTCTGTTTAAGAATGATGCGCACTTACTCTGCTTTTCGTCTGTTGCTGTAAGCGGCTGGTCGACCCTAACGGTCTTATTGCTTCTAGGCATAATCATCCATAGTCTAAACTTTTCATTTTGCAGCTTGAAATGCTCCACAATTTCCTGCTTAAGACTGGCTATCTTGTCAGTTTTGAGGACTTTAAATATGGCGACACCTGAGGTACATTCCAGGTTCTTGT
Organism: Thermomucor indicae-seudaticae; assembly: GCA_000787465.1. Taxonomy (NCBI): domain Eukaryota; kingdom Fungi; phylum Mucoromycota; class Mucoromycetes; order Mucorales; family Lichtheimiaceae; genus Thermomucor; species Thermomucor indicae-seudaticae. Next base: position 58,782 of record JSYX01000148.1, read on the forward strand.
CGTCAAACATTGCTAAATCAAAATCTTGGCGCGTTTCAAAGGATTGGTCTGTTACAATCTATTATCGCCCGTTCAATCGTCTTTATCAAGCCTTGATCGCTCGATATCATAATTGGCAACCAGCACTTACTGCAACTTTTACATGCAATTGCATTTCCTCTCGATCCTTTCGGCGTTTCTCCAGAGCAGCCCGTTCTTCACTGACACGCCTTTCTACAGCATAGTTAGTGATCCAACATATCTTTAATATCCTTAGTTTATCGCACGTACTTAGGTGGGCGGGTATATCTTCAGGTGCGACTGGTGCCAAGACTTCGTCTAATTTACTCCGCCGGATATAGACAAGCATGTAAGCATTCGTGAACCGCTTCATAAGTCTTGCGCTGTTATTGCGCATGCCGTTCATAAAAGGAGGGTTGCCGTTGCCGTTGAGTGGCTCGTCACCGTAATTTTCCTCGAATACTTCCTTTCGAGTCACGGGAGTGACACGGTCATCATCAAACCGCAGCCTACGCACATCAAGCGTCAAAAAATAGGCCCATAAGCCCTTAACCTAAATGTCACTCACCATCTTCCATCCTTCTCGGGTTTGATGAGAGCGAAATAATGTCCACCATGCACATCACCACTGTGCACTAGCACGCTGAATAAGGGGATAAAGTCAGAAACAACTTCTCATGTAGTGACGCGTAAGTACAAACCCGTGCAAGACGTAATCATTCGGATCCTTTGGATCGTTGTTTGAACAGTACATATCGAGATTGATTTCCTCAGGGAATTCGTGGCGATCATTGATCTGCGTATAGAACGTCAAATGTTTATTCGGAAAATGGCTACAATCCGCACTTACCTTAACCATGGTATCCCTCATAAAGTCATACTCGAATCGTTTCAGCTGCAAATGAAGAACTGGAGGGAAGCTCTCAAATATCACGCCTTTGTGAGCATCCTGCAGCCCGTGGCCTTCGGCCATATACTTGTTCTCGCCTTCCAAGGTCTCCACAGTCACGTAGTCCTTGAAAGACTCATGCAGATCCTTGCATCCCTTGACGTTAAGCTGAATATCTGTAGTTGCATTTAGAAAAACTCATGACAGTGTCGTATGATAGAAGTCAAAGACGTACCATAATAATCTTCTACCCTCGAAGACTCATAGTTGACATTGATACATTTGATATAACTCTTCATTCGTCCAAGAAACAATCTTGAAATGGCACCGTCTGCTGGCGTTCCCTGCAATAAAACTACGTAAGTCGCCATGAATATCTAAAAGCTAACTGGTGTGCATACCTTCATCTTCTCTTCTAGTCTGTCCTGAAGCACACGGTTGAATTCTTGAACGTCATGTTGCCGGAAAGCTTCAATGGAGTCCCAGCCAAAAGATTTCGTGAGCTCCGTAGTACCTGTTTACTCAGGATATTAGTGAGTATTGTATCGAAGTCAATTTTCATTGCTAGGTACTTTACCAACGGGCATATTTGAATATTCAAGATTATAAAAGCATCGTTGCAGCGCCAACGGCACACTGTCTGCAGGCTTATCAGTGTCAGTAGGTATTTGATACACAGCGCGACGGAATGCATTGGTGCAGTATAAGGACTGAAGCAAAGAGTTCATGTAGCAAGTTGCACCCTGGTTCTTGATGCCAACGTATCCTGTCTCTTTTCTTGAATCATAGCTAGAAGACGATAAGTCAGCCATAGCAAATATGGAAAATCGACTAGTGCCACTGCGGCCCACACGTACTTTGCAAAATTGTGCCATAACACACCCGTTTCGTCCTTCACAACTCGGACAAAGACAGAAATCACAGTCTGGTTATTGACGACAAAAGGACCGAGGATAGGTTGGCTGTTGATCATGAATGAACCTCTGCTGGCATTTGTCACTCCTCGGTTCAGACTTTTCAGTTCATAAAATCTGGTGAAACCCCAATCGACTTCTTCGCTGGAAAACCGATGACTTGCATCTAGAGAAGTAGCGAGTTATTTAGCGATATTTCTTTCCAAGAACAACCCATTTTTGATTCCACTTACTGTTGTTGTAAAAGTTGGTTGGATCATCGGGATTCGAAAGCACGAGAGAGAACTGAGCGCATACATGCCAATCTTCGGGATGACCATGTGATACAGGGTCGGCCACTTCAAGATAAATCGAAACAGATTCATGTTGGTTGTTTCCTTTGGGGAACAAAAGAATCCGCCTTTTTGCATTTCAAAGTGAATAACCATAGCCGTGGGATTAACCGATCTATCTGCTCACTTACCATGGAAAGCCACCAGCATGAAATACAGGACTATTACATCTACTCTCAAGTGCCTTCCAATCTTTGATACGCCAGTGGAAGACCTGAATATCTTCTGTTTCAAGGTCAGGGTTTTCTGGAAGCAAAAGCGGTATAACAGTTTCGTCTAAGGAAAACAACAGAAACACATTCAGCACAGCTCCCCTCCCTTTGGTTTAGCCGTCGTTGAAAAGAAAGAGAACTCACGATCTTCAATGCTGTGTTTGACAACTCGAGTCTTGACACTGTCAGTGTCCGCGCGTACAGGTTCAGGAGGTGTTGTTGCGTCATTATTCTTGAAGTCTGGCTCCATTTCGGACAAGTCACTTGCATTAGATTCTGTTGTGCCGTTGGGCGACGGGGCCGTGCTTGGCGGTGACGGCGTTGTGGCAGGATCGAACAAGGTCATTCCTGGTAATAGAATGGGTGCGGAAGAATTGTCGTTATTGTTCTTCTTGTTGTTTTTGGCCGCAACTGTAAGAGAGGCGGAGCGAGAAGAGTTGCGTCTAAGAAACAAGTTGTTGAAGAACGTCTTGGAAAAAAAGATAGTGGGAAAAGGGAGAAAGAGAGAAGAAAGGGAAAAAACGGTACTTTCTGCACATTTGCCTGCTGTACGCACGAACTTACATTGTCTCTGGCAGTTTTGCCCCAAAAAATTACGAGTCCGACTGCGCCATGTCCTGGCTTCTTTGGTTGGATCAGCCGTCTTCGTTACGAAAAATATCACTTGATAATGACAGATCAAGCATTACATGGGACTTTATGATGCCACTTGATTGATACCGACGCTAAAGTGACCTATGTGAATCATTAACTGTGAGTTAGGCTTTTTGATTGTCGCATAGCAACTTTTCCAGTTGATTTCAGGATAGATATGTTTCTGCAGCACTATGTGATTAATGACATCGTAGTACAGTTCATTGATCTGTCGTATATCTCGTTTGCGGCCACCAAAGTTCATCGAAAAGATCTCCAAAGGCATACGGACAAGGTTCGATAGACACACATAAGCACATACGTATTACAGGTGCTTAGGCTAAGACATAGCCAGCCTCTATGGATAGACATTGATAGTCCTTTCAATATAAATTGACAAGAAGATGTCCTTTTGAAAGCTTGACGTTTTATTCTACGCTTTCCTTGAATTTGTAGGATATCGAAGACAAAAAGTCAGGAAACCATCCATAACCTTACAAAATTCGGTCGTCAGGCACAGGATCCATCTGACCGCATACGGGCCCTACCTGTAATGTAGGACATGTAGTGCCCGTCGTCTATGTAGTTTACATGATATTGTACATTTATATTGCTAAAAACTATACAATGATCCTTAATAGAAAGGAATAACGCAGCACTTGAGATGTTCCGCATAACCTTTCCTCATGTTACTTGTTAGGTTAAACCAAGTGGTATTAGATCAGTCTCAAGCTGAAGTGAGAGACTCTTCTCCACATTGCCACGCGTGTTATTGGTAAGTGTGAAGACCTGGTATAACATGCAGAAGCGCCGCTGAACCTCTCAAAGTAACGCTATAAAGCAACTTATTCTGCAACAGTAGCATAACAATCTAGCAATTACTGTTTCCTTTTCCATCACGAATGTATAAGTTTTGTATACCAGTACGCTCCCCTTGGACCAAGAACACAGCCAAGGGCTCGTCGCACTCATAGTGCATCTCAATAGGGCCATCCTGGGCATGAAGAAAATCCAGTATGTCCTATTGCTCAATATTGGAGACACAGTAAAATACAGTCAAATCTGGTTATAAGCACATCTGGTTTTAAGCGCATTTGACTGTAAGTAGCAGACTTTCCCTGCTAACATTTGCCTGCTGAATTGTCACACGCATCGGTTGGCCCGGTTATAGTCACTATCACTGAAAATCTAGGCACAAAACTGGTGCTTATAACCAGGTATGACTGTAACTAGCTTTCGATAATTGGGAGAAGTCGCAAAATGTTGCAGACTTTTCCGGTCGAAGTAATCACTTCTTGAGGTTGTAATATTCTCGACGGTAGCCTGTTTCCATCCCGAGGAAAACCAGGCATTCACCGTGGATTCATCGAATGTGAAACCGCCAAATACAATTTCTTGAGCCAGTTTATATAATAACGCTTCAAAAAAAAAACTACCTCTGCTGCTGCTGCTGCTGCTGTTGCTGTTGCTGTTGCTAATTCAAACCATTCGTCTGACCTCCTTGATACGGAATTCCCTTGGCCCATGCGGTGATCTGGATAAAAAAGTATACAATAGCCCGTCCGTAGAGATACCGGAACAATAGGTAAGATGCAAACTTCTCAAAGATTCCAGATAATAGAGTATCTGGTCCAAGCCGTCCAAACAAAGTCGCGACAGGTGTACTTCTTCCAGAGCACGAGAATGCTGCTGCATAAAATGCAAAACGTCTCTGATAAAGATTTTCTGGTCTTCTTTCCTAGGGACGGAACAGCCGCCGAACAGAAAGAATTTCCGCAAGGCCAGAAAACTTGTTGTTACGAGCGTTCTCCAGCGTCTACTGCGAAGTGATCCTTGACCGATGTCAAACCGGATATCCTCCAAAGTTTCGCAATGACGTTGTATGAAACGGCTCAATATATCGTCCACTCTGTCAAGTGTACCATGCAGGCGAAGCATTCGTAGTCCGCAAGCCGTTGCAGGTATGTCAGTAGCCATCGTACAGTCTTCAGCGTACGGCTGCGTCGATATTACTTCCAATCCCACAAGTCTAGGACAATGTTCATAGACTGCTCGTAAAATTTCTTCATTAGGATTTCGTTCCAAAGAATGGACCTGAACCATACGTAAACTAAGAAACTTCAAATCTAGACACCGCGATAGCGGGCCATCAACACGTATCCAGTATACTGGATTTTTTCGTAATAT